>JAJAGP010001805.1:0-157717 GCA_025084515.1 Ancistrus triradiatus | reverse complement strand
TGCTGAATGTTAAGTTTTTATTGTGCAAATCTGCAATGTATTAAAAGTGTTTAAAAAAACTCCCAGAGTTAATAATTGCTCTGAATCAGTCTAGGGAGTTACTGTGTTCATAATGTGGTTCTTTTGCATCCCTGATCTTTTTATAATCCATTTCTGTGTTCTGTTCTTTAATCTGATGGAGCCTTATATGACTCAAAAAAAGCATACGATTTTGGATTAAATTAATATTTTTGTAATATTTCTACAAAGAGAAAAGGATTTTAAAGGTACTGGGTAGTATATAACGTAACACTTCACCTGAAATGGCCAGATTTTCTCTCTTTTTTCAAAAGGTCATGCATTTACCAAAAAAAAAAAAAAAAAAAAAAAAAAAAAAAAAAAACCCAGCATGTCTGATCAGTGCAGAAAAAGATGAACAGCATTGAATTTCACAGATCACACCCAAGGACAGCCATGTTGTCTGAGCATGACTGTAGGCTCGAAAAGGGCATGCGACAGACCCACATAAAAACAGTCAGGTGCATGGCACAAACGGCTGAACTTGCTGTGTTGTTTGCCCAGAGCCAGAGAGCTGGTCTACTTCAACAACACTCCATCGTAAACAACACAGCATGTGGGACAATCTGCTTTCTTGCTGATTAGACGCAGCTGCAATTCACTTGATGCACGCTACTCCAAAACATGATAAACATCAAAACGCACTTTCAGTTTTTACTAACAGAGCAGAAAGCTCATACAATTAGCACGTATGAATGATCACATCACAGGCAAAACTAGGGAGGTGCATTTCCTGAAGAAAATGCGAGTGTGATTGCCACTCTGCAATGGCCGACCCTGAGCGTACCTAAGGGGCCCGAGGGGCATCACGTTTCCTCAAGGTGCATCCGGGACCATGCCTGCCAAATTTCATGGCCGTACGTCAAAAACTGACCAAGTTACGGTGGGCCCCAGTGCCCAGCCGGGGTCCTCAGGAGCCCCATGAGCATCATGTCACCTCAGATTGCATCCAGCACCAATCCTGCGTTGCGGCCATTGGCCCGCCAGGGGCCCCTTGGGCATTGCATGTCACCTCAGATCGCACCCGGGACCAAGCCTGCCGTGACCATACATCGAAAACTGACTTGAGTTATGATTCGTTAACTTTGAGATCATTCATTTCCTATGAGAAATTTTGGGACCGGAAAGCCCTATACAAGCACACCATTCCCGACCAGACCGGATGCAATGGTGCTGGAACGGGGTCGATATCTCGAAAGTTGCGGCAGTTGATACAGTATCAACTGTATGAGATCTGTGGTTGATACGGTTTAAAATCGTGACATCATAACTAATTCTTTATCAAGTTAAGCAATTGCGACAGCTTCTCTATGCTGTGGTCAGAACTTGCAACTCCATCTCCAATCTAGTTCATCCCAAAGGTGGTGAGGTCAGGGCTCTGCCGGGTTCTGTGCACCTTCTTTCAAAGTAATACGAATAGAATATTTATTTAGGAGCACTTGAGCGAGATTTTGCCAGCACTTTTACCTAGTATTCATCGGGTCTGTCTCAGTACCTAGTGACTGCCTACTTCCTATGTAGGGAGCTTTCTATGTAAAGCTTTGTAAGCAACAATGGAATCCCAAGGCTGCTTATCCCTACAGGATACCGTGTTACCGATTGCGTCACCGATTGTTCACGCCCTCTGCACGTGCTCAGTGCGTCAGCCGTTGCTAACAAAGTTTTACAGGTTTGTATGCTAGTCTTTGCCACTTTACCCAATTTTTCAATATGACGGACACTGTAACAAGATGTGGTAAGAGGAACCGATAAAATGTACATGGCAGCAGGAGAGTCGTTGGGTCGTTTTACCAGGGGTCGAGCCCCGAATGTTTAGAGTATAGCCCCGAATATAATTCTTAACATTATAACCAATACTTAACATTAAAGCCTTTACATTCTTTTTAATATGACAGCCAAAATCAGCAAAGGTCTCCAAGTCTATATGCGCTTGTGTGTCCATGTTTGTAGAGTCAGATCGCAGGAGAAGTTCATCAGCAGTGATGTGACTCTTTTAGGGAGTCCAGTCTCCCAAACAGCTCTACATTATATAACTTTAGCCTGTTAGAATTCAGCCTTTTATAATTTAATGTTTTGACCCATGAGGAGTATGTGAGCACATATATCACTAACTTATTCGATCTATACTAATTCAACTTTACTGTTGTGTTTTGCTACAAATACTAACAGACACGGTGCATGTAGTATAAAAAGTCTAAATTGAGTGTTAATGTAAATATATGAATAAAAACAAACCCGAGGACCCACCTGGACACCCCTACATGTGTCTGGGATAAGCCCCCAATCTCCTCAAACCCTAGAAACCCCTGCACAGAAACTAACAGGAGGAAATGTAAGCCGTTCTGTATGAGATCTGTGATTGTGCATATTTAGCAGGCAAATGGACATTAATTAACTGATTAAAACTGGCAAGAGACAAAGTATTAACATGTGAAAAATATTTTTTTAAAGTAATACATAATTACATACATATTTAACAGCTTAGACACAACAACAGGTGCATTGTAATGCAGTCATTTGATTTTATTTAAGTCTTCACCATAATCCTGCAATTAACTTTTATACATATGCAGGTACAAAATATTTTACAAAGAAAAACATGTAAATTATTACCAATTAACTGTTATAATGTTTACGTATAAACAACTGGGTGCAAGACCGGCTCAAAAACAGCAAAGTTGGATCATTTCCTCACCCGGCCTTGACAAAAAAAAAAAGAAGGAACTATCCGTTTTGCTAGTCTCCTGCTTTGCTTTATTCATGACTAATCTGGAGGTGTAAAGAAGAAAAAAATTACTAAGATGGATTTGTGTGGTCCTGCTAATTTCACATCAGTAAGCTTTTTACCCAAAAGCACTGGTGCTCCTGAAGAGACCTGGGCTGTGTGGGCCAGTCAAGTTCTTCCACTCATCCAAACGTGCCTTTATGGACCTAGCTTTGTGCCCTGGGGCACAGTCATTTTGGGATAGAAAAGGGCCTTACCCAAACTGTTCCCACAAAGTAGGAAGCGCATATTTGTGGAAAACCCGAGTAACCCGAGTAAACCCACACAGACACGGGAAGGACATTCCACACGTGAATTTCTTATAAGCCTTTTTACTCATATTTGCCAATACCGTATTTTTCGGACCATAAAGCGCACCGGGTTATAAGGCACATGAAATCAAACAAAACTCTTAAGTTCCGTCGGAAGCTCAGTTTGGTCTTTACCTGGCGCAGGGCGTCTTCTTGCTTCCTCCACTTCCGTACCATTGATTCGTTAATGTTGAATTCTCTCGCAGCTGCTCTATGACCATGTTGTACTGCGTGACTGATAGCGTTGGGTTTGAAATCCGCTTCGAAAATAAATGAATGAATGCACGTACCCTAATGCTGAAGCACATAGCGTATTACTCCGTGATGCTGCGCACTACGGTGGCCGTAAGCTTCGTAACTTACCAAGGCCGTGCTAAAACATTTTGACAGAATTATGAGCGCCGTGTACCATCTACAATCGGTTCTAGGTCAGAAAGCACAACCAGAATTAATTCATACATTAGACGCACCGCATTTTAAGGTGCACTGTCGATTTTTGAGAAAGTTAAAAGGATTTTAAGTGTGCCTTATGGTCCGAAAAATACGGTCATCTGGAGGTGTAAAGAAGAAAAAAAGTTACTAAAGATGGATTTGTGCGTGCTCCTGCTAATTTCACATCAGGAGCACCAATGCTCTTGGGTAAAAAGCTTACTGAAGAGCCCTGGGCTGTGTGGGCCAGTCAAGTTCTTCCACTCATTCAAACGTGCCTTTATGGACCTAGCGTTGTGCCCTGGGGCACAGTCATTTTGGGATAGAAAAGGGCCTTACCCAAACTGTTCCCACAAAGTAGGAAGCGCATATTTGTGGAAAACCCGAGTAACCCGAGTAAACCCACACAGACACGGGAAGGACATTCCACACGTGAATTTCTTATAAGCCTTTTTACTCATATTTGCCAATAACGGTGAAGGATCTGTATATGGCTTGTGATTATTGCAGGTAATGCGTTATGAATAGTTTCCTTAACCATAACTCGCATTTATGTTCAAGTTTGCCATTACATGTCATAAATCGTCATGTGAAATGTCTGTTGGGACATTTTTGAAAAATATCACTCCTGAAAAACACATCCTGACCTCAGCCTGTTCACATAAAACCCCAGTTTATTCTGCTCATGTGGAATTCAGGGATTTAAGTTTAAGCCCTTCTTTGGTGTACATAAAGCACATTTTTTACATTAAACACATATCCCATACTATACTGGTATAGTAATGTATAGGAAATAAAATGGCTGTACTATTAATGGAACAAATATATTTTTCGATTTGATATTTGATGTATGTGCATCACATCTCATAGCACATGCAATGGTGTATTTTGAATAAACCGCACAGTCTGGACAAAAATCACTTTACTTAATAGGGGATAATATTTCAATAGTAGTATTTAAGACTGTTGCTACAAATGCATTTTGTCTGCGATCACATCTATTGTGATAAATATCATGTATCGCAAAAATGTCTAATTATCGCGATATTTTTACCATATCGCCCACCCCTGCTTTAAATGATCAGAATTATTGTAGAAATGGGTATTTTCACACATACAGCCATTTCTGTCGCTATTACCTGAGTTATGAAGGTCAGCACACTTGTTTCATGTGTATTCAATACAACATCCACATGTTAACAAGGGGACCATTAAGAAAATTGTCTCGTCTCATATTTATAACGCAGCGAATCACGTCATTAATGACCACTTAAGAGCTCCTGAACACTCAGCATTTAAATGTAAATAAGACCAACAGCTCCAAAATAAAAACAGTTAGTGTCAGGCTGGGTCTGAGCAAAGCTTAGGGAACAAAGTCTTGAGTTCAGAGCTTTTTGCAAAACTTGTGTATGATGTTTAAATAGAATTTATTTTAGTAGCGCACATGAGGTTGACCAAAACACAAGTGCATGCAAGAGTACAGAACAGTGAAGCAGTGTGTGTTTGGTGCACGCAAAACGGCAGGAAGGTTTTAGGCAATTTGTTTTTATTTTCGATCTACACTAGTTAAACGGAACCATACTTCAGCTACATTCCGATCATATCTAGAAATGGCCAAATCTAACAGACAGTTTGGTTAGGAAATGCATATGTAATTAATTTCTTTGAACTACCGTCAGTTAAAGACAGGTAACATATGACGTGTTTGGACACCAGCACAACAAGTTCCCTGTTCTATCTAAACAGCCTAGTAAGAAAATGAAGTGCCCTGCACTTGTAGACATCAATCAGTCGTAACATTAAAACTACCTGCCTGATGGTATCCAAATCCCCCTCGTGCCATCAAGGTTCTGTCCTGTCAAGATGTGGACTCTACAAGTTGGTTTGTTTTGTTTATTTAATGTTGCTATCAGCATCGATTCCCATTTCAGAGACACACACCAAGGTTACATCAATACACAAGGTTACACACATCGGGCCAATTTAGCATTATCAATTAACCTAATGCTTGTCTTTGGACTGAGAGAGGAAACCGGAGTACCCTCGAGGACACGGGGAGAACATGCAGACTCCACACAGAAAGGACCCAGGTCACTCCACCTGTGTTCAAACCAAAAACCCTCTTGATGCGAGGCAACAGTGGTGGACTCTACAAGACCTCAAGCTGTCCTGGGGTAACTGGCACCAAGACATTGGCCGTTTCTCAATATGCGTACTTCTCTGTGCTTGTGTTCTTGTGTACTTGTGAAACGTCATCAGTCGCAGCCCAAGTACTGTTCCATTTCCAATTTTGTATCTAACCAAGTCCGCTCCAAATCCCCGGATGTGTTCTCGATCCGCCCATATTACTGAAATTGCATCGAACCAGACTTGTGAGTACTTGAACAACGAAATATCCCACAATGCATTGCCAGCCCGGATGAGAGAACTCCCAACTGGATGTCTAATTTCTAAAGTAATACTGTTATTGTGTCACAGAATGACGTTATAAGAGTTTTTTAGGCCAGAACTATGCGGTCAGTTTATCAAAATAAAGCTTACATAAAAAATGCTCAGACGATTTCGGAGATGAGACAAAGTTAGTAACGTATTTATTATGTATTATAATTATATTTATTCAACCTGTATTCTAAATATGAATTGTCTGATATAAACTGAAGTTCAGAATTAAATTCCCCTCTAAAATCAGACTTGTTTGGGAAGGTTTTTATTTATGCTTAAATGCGATCAGTCCGTTGTTACACGTAGATTAAACTAATCAATGGACAGTAAGAGAGCACTTCTTCCACCACTGACAGGCTTTATACAAGATGTTCTAGGTCTTCATCTAGGTGGAAAAAGTAACCCGTCTCGTCTCCGTAGCCAAGTACGCTCCTGTTCCAGTTGTAGAAGAACCGAACTGTGTCCTCCCATCATCGGGAGAATGTACTCGGAAGTCTAACTTCCTAGTCCAGACTTAGGAAGTATGCAAGTCCGAACTTCAGGTACTTGGTATTGAGAAACAGCCCAAGTTATGATGTGTGGCCTCCATAGGTTGTACTTTTTTGTCCTATACATCCCACAGATACTTGATCAGGTTGAGCTCTACGGAATTTAGAGCGACACCTTGAACAGTCATGTTCCTCAAACCATACCTGGACATTTTTTGCAGTGAGGCAAGGCCACTGACACGAGCACTGGTCGACTCGGTTTACATCAATTTTTATATGTTTTGTATGAGTCCATGTAACATTCGCATTAATGAAAGAACCAACGTTTTCCAAGCAGAACACAGCCCAGTGTTCTAATGCTCATGTGCCATTACTATAGGTCATTTTGTACTCTGACAGGTCTGCAGATGGACTGTTTGCTCTGAGAACTTTCTTAGCTACCCTTCATTTATTTTTTTTTTATAAGTGAAGACTAAAGGTTGTTAGTCTTCACTTCCTATGTGCATCTCTGAGCTTTGCCAGTGACCCAACCACTGGTTGTCCTTCCTTGGATCTTAAATGTTTCTGTCTGAGATTTTTCTGGCTCAAACATGCCTCAGTCACCCCAGATCTGGAGCCCTACAGTGATAAAACCAAGCCTGGAAGCTGCCATTCCAAAGCACTGCACAGATGATCCTTGAGGTCTACTCCACTGCTATGCAAACAAGGAATACAAATAAAAGACCAGCACAGGCTGAAGAGAACAGAGTGGTGACTACACAAAGCTATAGGTGCATTAAAGAAGACATGATCACACCTAGGATGTTCTAACACAAACGCACGCAAAAATGGAGCTAAGCTGCCTGGACCCAAATGTGTGGTGGATGTCCAAATTAAACAGTATGTTACAGAGAAACACTGAGTGGGAATGAGAAGATGAGTCATGGTCAGAGGCAGGGAGAAAGCCATCTGCTTCCGCATATCCCTGCTTCCCAGACAACGAACAAGTACATTACTGTGTCTGAATGCGTGCTCTTGATGCCAGAATGATCACCATTCTCCAGCTCTTGAGAGTACTGTATCCCATTTAATGCAAAATCCCATTTCAGAACCAGATGAGGAAGCAGAGTGATGCGGTTGAGAATTTCAGACAGGAAAAGTCACATTTTTATTTAAGTATAATTGTATGTTAATTGATACAGACTCCTGTACAACACAAAATGGGCCAGACCCAAAACTTCACAGTAAGTTCTTAAATGGTCCAAACAACAAATTATTAGTTAGAAAATTAGCAAGAACTAACAAAATGCACTCCTGAGACCTGGGCCACCATTTGTTCATCACCGCTCATTGCTACAGTGAGCTGTAAGGGGAAATCTGGAAATGGGAATCTTCCAAAATATCTTCCATCTCGTTTTGTTAATTATTAGAACGTTAGTCGGTAGCTGATGTAGCCTGTCACAAGCCTAACAAGAAGCTCTCACACAGAACTAGGAGTGACATAGCTACAGGAGGGTGGAGGGCTGCAACATCCAGTCTTGTTATTGCCAAGGTAAACAAGTGTGAAAGTCTGCTCCACAAAAAAAACACATCATACACGTGTATGCATAAAAAAAAAGACACAGCAATATATCGCAATATTTATTTCCATGATATACATTGATTTTCAGCCAAGTATAAATCTTTAGAAGGAATAAAAAATTTTTTTAAATGGAGTGTAAACTACAATACCAGCTCCAGTAGATGTCGCAGTTCAGTGTTTTGACTCCATTTGTCCTCTGAACTATCAATGTGATGTATTAAGACGACTCAGATTGTACACTGTAACTTGTATAATATATGTAAAATATCACATCATGCAGAGTACTGCAATGCATCTTGATATAATCGTATCGCGACGCATACAAGTCCTTTCCAACACCCACCCCTAGAAACCACATAGCAGCCAACTGCAGCAATTCATTGTAACATCTGTGATATTCCAATTAATCGGCCAATGCACTAATATAGGGCGATATATCCACTGTTCAAACATAGTGGGGGAAATGCAGAGAAACTGTTTCATGCACTAGAACTTACTTTAACTGGAACTGTGATTAATTACAAAAAAAGGCCGATACAATGTGCACTACTCTAAGTATTTACACAGTTTCATGTTTTCCCCATCTGGTAATAAATACTGTATCTTTTTTATTATTATTCATAAAGACAGAGTGAAAACAGACAGTGCATTTATAGCTTAATGTTCATTTAAGTGAAGCCATTTGGTGCCTCATTTATTATTAGTTTTATCGGATGCAAAAACAAATTGTGATATTGGCAGTATCAGCCTTCAGTCTCTCCCTGTATTGACCATTTAAAAAAAAAACCATAACTGTTGACCACTAATCTGTAATAAACTCAAACTCTCCAGTCTCTAGAACTACCAAGAAATATCAGTGTTAAACACAGACATCTAAATACAAGACTTGTGTGTGGTCAGGCCCATTTATGGTTTTTCCCAACAAATGAAAAAGTCTAAGGTATAACAAACCTTACTGCATACAAGTACGCCCCAACATTAGCATTAACGTCTGTGAAACAGGATGTTGACTCTACCATAGTCACTTAGTGTTCCTAGGCTACAGTAATAATAAAGAAATAAAGAGTATTTTCACAAGACACAATACACACAGCTACGAGTGGAACGCTACCATCTATGCAGCATCCCTAATACCAATGCATCTGAAGCCTAAACTAGTATACACACGCTAAACATTTTTCATTTATGGAAATTCACAATAATAAAAGACCTACTCGCATTAGGACAGGACATTAGCTTGTGAATGCCATTAACCTCGTCACAAATAAGTAGTCATACGCACAAACATGAGCAACTTGCACAAACTAGTCTCTAGTACCTTAACCACTAGGCTACCACAGTCCTTTCCAACTCAGTTGATGTGTTTAGACTCTGGAGCAGAAGCTCCAGGGTTCAAATCCCACCTCTACTAAGCAGAGCAGCCACTGTTGGGTCTTTGAGCAAGGCCCTTAACCCACAATTGGATTGTAAGACTGTACCAACTGTAAGTCGCTCTGGATAAGGGCGTCTGCTAAATGCTGTAAATGTAAGGCCTCTGGTCCAAACGTGAGCCAACGAGCAAGCTAGCCCATGACCAGTAAGGTAGTGAGCTTTCAGGAGTGAATGGCAGACTTGTGCTCTTAGCTCCCACCTCTGCTCGTGGAGCCGCAGCATTGACCGGCTGTTGAGACAACCAGCTGTTTATGACCGCAATGTTCAAAGTTAAAAGACAGCTTTTTATTCCCATTATAATTTATTACAATGCTATAATGCTATTACAAGGCTAAACTGCACATACCTGTCATTTAAAACCGCTTGCTTTATCAGAGATGGGTTCAAATGATTATTCGAATAGCCAAAAGGTCTCACCCTCAGCATTCATTTATTTAGGCTTGTATACAAATTATATACATTTGAAAATAAAGTAAAATGCTGCATTATGGTGTCAGATTGAAGTAATCTGGGCTATATTCCAACCATCACTGAGCATTTTGACTGAGCATGTAAGAGAAGCACAGTGATTGACACAAGCGGGAATAAGCTGGGTTGTTTTAATGAGAACGAGGCAGTGACCCCAGGAGTCCAAGACTGAGTCAGAGCTACAGGCAGATGCTGAACGGGTTTCATCCTCGCTGTCCTTAGGTGTTTAAAGCTGTACCACCACAGCTCATTTGAACAGAGTGAATCTAAATCTTATTTCAGAGTCTTGTATTCCACCACTGCAGACGGTAACTGGGCAGTCAAACACTCAAAGTAGCAAAGTACATAGCTTTAGAATGGTCATTTGATATTACGGACAAAATCAGGGTTGGTATCGAATTTTATCGATTCTGATTCGTATCGATTTCTAAAATAGTGAGGAAAGAAATTGCCAGAAAAGTAATCCTTTTTACATGAAGGTTTTTCATACATTAAGAGAATCACCAGTACTAATTGAGAGAAGATTGGTTTTCCAAGGTCATTACAAGGATATTACAGTGGTGCATGAAACTTTGTGAACCCTTTTGAATTTTCTATATTTCTGCATAAAATTTCTAAAGTCCTAAAAGTAGATAAAGAGAATCCAGTTCAATCAATCAAATGAGACAAAAATATTATACTTGGTCATTTATTGAGGGAAATGATCCAATATTACATATTAGTGAGTGGCAAAAGTATGTGACCCTTTGCTTTCAGTATCTGGTGTGACCCCCCTGTGCAGCAATAACTGGCAGCTAAACGTTTTTCCTGTATCCCCGCTGTTGATCAGTCCTGCACACCGGGCTTGGAGGAATATTTAGCCCATTCCTCCGTACAGAACAGCTTCAGCTCTGGTATGTTGGTGGTTTTCCTCAACATAGCTGCTCACTTCAGGTCCTTCACAACATTTCCATTGGATTAAGGTCAGGACTTTCGACTTGGCCACTTCACCAAACATGAACTTTATTCTTCTGTAACCATTCTTTCTTGTTAGAACGACTTGGTGTGCTTAGGGTCGTTGTCTTGCTGCATGACCCACCTTCTCCTGAGATTCAGTTTCATGGACAGATGGTGTCCTGACATTTTCCTTTAGAATTCTTCTCTGATATCCTTCAGAATTCATTGTTCCATCAATGATGGCAAGCTGTTCCCTACCCAGATGCAGGCAAAACAGGCCCCAAACCATGACACTACAACCACCATGTTTCCACAGATGGGATAAGTTCTTATGCTTGAATGCAGTGTTTGTCCTTTCTCCAAACAGAACGCTTTTCTTTCAAATAAAATATGTTCTATTTCGGTCTCATCCATCACCAAACTGTCCCTTCCAATAGCCTTCTGTTAAAGGACACCACAAACAGACCACCTGCATGTTTCGATTTGACACAAATTCTTACTCTCTATTCCCTTCCTGACGGCAACCCTCCTCATTTATCCAGGTTCACCCCAACGGTCCCCCACGTTACAAGTGGTACAAACACAAGAAGAAACAGCAAAACCACTCATGATTGTGAAAACGGTTTCTAAAACACATAGCAGTCTTATCTGGTAAGATTCTACAACTTTTCTAAATTATTTTGGAATCTCTCCAGCTGTCGAATCGGGGATTGTACAGTGGTTGATATGGTGCCGTGGTAACGTACTGGACTGTTGGACCAGTAAGTGCTGGGGTTCAAGACGCATTCCTCTTCCAGGCTGTCAACTGTTTGGGTCCCTTGAGCAAGGCGTTTAAAACCACAATTGCTTTGACTGTATGATCAGAGTATGTCCAAAGCTAAATGTAAATGCAGCCGAGTCAGACGTCACTTACCTTTCTGCAGCAACTTGACTTTCCCCATTTTTCACGTTTGATCTCCATTCACGCAGGGGGTTTGTGTGTCTTTTCGGGGGGGGGGGGGGGTGTGGTTGGGGGGGGTGTGCGGGGGGGTGGGGCCGGGGTGGTACTGGGGTGGGTTGTCTTTGGGGAGATCGAGGCGTGTGGGGGTTGGGGTGCGTCTTTCTCGGTCGTTCCTTGTTTCTTTTCCCTGGGGGGTTCCCGCGGTTCTCTTTGGGGCCTGGTCGGGGGGGGGTGGCGGGGGCCTCTCTCTGTCCTTGCAGTGTGGGTGGGGTGGGGGGGGGGGGTCTTGGTGTGAGTAGCTCTGGAAATAGGCAGAATTAGATTGGTAAAGGTGGCTTGTTGGGGGGGGTGGAGGTCTGATTAACTCCTCAACATGCAAAAAATGGACGTATCCGTTGCACACTGGGGGGCCAGTCAAACCAAACCAGAGGGGGGTGAGTTAGTGGCGATGTGCGCTCTGACAACCACCGTAAATCGAGGCTACAGTGGGCATGTGCGCGGGCCGGGGGCTCGGTCATGGGGGGGGGTCCCTGACTGCAAAGCTCGTTTCATGGTGGTGTGGGGTACGATTTGAGGGGGTTGTGCGGGGGGCGGGTGTGGGGGGGGTCCCTAGGTGGGTTGCGTGGTGGGGCAAGCAGTGTAGAGTTTGGCAGGGGAAGACCCTAGGCGATGGCAGACAAACTGTGGTGCTATTAGGTTGGGACAGTGGATCTTCCCACTTGGGTTGGGGCGGGCGGTGCGCCGGTGAGGGGGCTGATCTGTTGTGGAGGGGAAAAAAGTTAGTTGAACCCTGTAGATCATGTTTTTATGAAGTCTGCTCTTGGGGGGCGGTCTGGGGGCGGGGGGGGTGGGCTGAAGTGCACTGAGAAGCACAGTCGTTGTGCGATGCGTGGCGCAGGTGTAAAATGGGTGGTAACCTACAAGTTTGCAGTGACGAGGGTGTGGTTGGGATGAAACGCTTCAACTAAATGGTGTGTGGGGTAGCAGATGGGGGGTGCTTTGGGGCTATGAAGTGAGGGGTGGGTGTACGTAGGTGTCCGTGTGTGGGTCATCATGTATGGTAAGGGTGATCACGGAACTTGGGGGGTGGGGGTATGGAAAGACAGGCATGTGACTGGAGGTCAAAGAGGCCTAATCAGTGGTGGCTTGACGTTGTGATCGGGTCGCGTGCATAACATCCTTCTATAATTACTCTCTGTCCCTTAAATTTGTCCTTGATGAGGATCAGATGAAACACAGGAAGTTCCTGAATTGGTAAGGGAAGAAGGGAGATTTAAGAAGAAACAGCAAAAATGGACGTATGCCGTTCGCACATCCAGTCAAAACAAACAATGATAATCACGCTCTTGACAACGACCTTAAAGCGAGGCCGGCACCAGGGAAACTGTCGGCACCCTCATATCCCTTCCGCAAAGCTCGGTTTTCATGCAACGCGGGGTCATTGGACGATTTTGATGCCTTTGTACCTAGATGTTCAGGTCAAACTTTGCAGGGAGACTCCTAGCATGGCAGACAAACGTTCTATTTTTCTATATTGGGATCAGTGAATCTTTTTCCCACTGTTTGCCCGACTGAGCTAGTGGGAGTGGAAAAAAGTTATGTTGAACCCTGTAGATCATGGGTTTATTCAAGAAGTCTGGCTCTGACAAGCTCTGAGTGAACTGAGACGCAGCAGTCTTGCACTCCAGGTTAATTAAACCTAACAATGGAATGACAGTGGGTGGGATAAACATGCTCAAGCTAAATGTGGGCTGTGCGTTTTTGGCTATGAATATGTACCAGTAAGGTCACTGGCAAGCATTAGGACAGTGTATCAAAACTTTATGAAAGACATCAATGTTGACTGGACGCTCAAGAGGCCTACCATACATTAGGGTGTAGATAGGGACCAGTTTTGTGAAGGATGCCAGTTAGGTGAAGGTTCTATAATTTCTGCATATACCCACCTAAAACATCATCAGATTCAGAGAGTGGACAGATGTCGGCGGGGTTAGCGCTGGGGGGTTCCTTTTAGAAGTTCGGAGGTCTGAGTATAAGTAAAAGAGGGGGGGGGGGGAGGGCTGTCAGCAATTGGGGTCACGGGTGTGTTCCATCAATTATGGCACACAAGTCCTAAAAGTAGATAAAGAGAACCCAGTTTTAATACAATGAGTACAAAAATATTATACTCTGGTCCATTTAATCTATTAAAAGGAAAATGGAATCCAATATTAACATATTACAGTATTGGCATAAAAGTAATGTGAGCCTTTGGGGGCGTGTCAGTATCGTCTTTGACCCCCCGGGGCAGCAATAACAAAAACAGGGGGGGGGTGGGGTTTCGGGTGGGTGAGGGGGGGGTATAAACACAAAATGGGGGGGCGGGCGCGGGGACAGGGCCAGAGGTGGGGGGGGGAGGGGGGGGGGGGGGGGTTGGGGGGGGGGGGGCCCGGGAAGGATGGAGAGGGGGGGGGGGGGGGAGGGGGTGGGGGGTTGGTTTGGGGGGGGGGGGGGGGGTGGTGGGATGGGGGGGGGGGGGGGGTGGGCGGGGGGGCCAGGTGTGGGGAAGGGCGGGGGGGCGGGCTGGGGGGGGGGGGGGGGGGGAGGTGCGGGCGCAAGAGTGGGCGGCACCACCGGGGGGGGGGGCGGGTGGGGCTGAGGGGAGGGGTCCGGGCGCGGGTCGGGGGAAGTGGCGGGGGGGGAGAGGTCGTAGTGGGGGGGGGTCGGGGTTTCGGGGTTTTGGCCCCGGGGGGTGTGGGGTGGGGCGCGAAGTCGGGGGGGGGGGGGGCGGGGGGTGGGGGGGGGGGGGTTGGGGGTAGGGGGGGGTGGGGGGGAGGGGGGTTGGGGGGGAGGGGGGGGGGTTCTTTTTGGAAGCGTTGGGGGGGGCGCTCGCGGCGGGGTGGGGGGGAGGGGGGGGGGGGGGGGGTGGGTGGGGGGGGGGGGGGGAGGGGAGAGGGGGGGGGAGGGAGGGTGGGAGAAGGGGGGGGGGAGGGGGGGGCGGGAAGGGGGAGGGGGCGGTGGGGGACGGAGGGGGGGGGGGGGGGGGGAGAGGAGCGGGGGGGAAGGGGGGGGGGGGGGAAGAAGGACGGGGTGTGCCGCTGGGGCTGTGGTGGGGGGGGGTGGGGCGGGGGGTGGGCCGGGGGGGGCAAGGGGGGGGGGGGGGGGGAGTGGTGAGTAGGGAGGTGGGGGGGGTGGGCTAGGGTGGGGGGGGGGTGTGGGGAGGGGGGGGGGGGGGGGGGGTGAGGCGGGGGGGGGGGGGGGGGGGCGCCCCCCCTGAACATTTTTTTTCCCTTTAGAATTTCTCTGATATAATTCAGAATTCATTGTTTCCATCACATGATGGCAAAAGTCTTTT
Source organism: Ancistrus triradiatus (assembly GCA_025084515.1). Taxonomy (NCBI): domain Eukaryota; kingdom Metazoa; phylum Chordata; class Actinopteri; order Siluriformes; family Loricariidae; genus Ancistrus; species Ancistrus triradiatus. The sequence goes on along the minus strand of JAJAGP010001805.1, from coordinate 142,556 downwards.
GTCCTGGCCCCCAGATGCAGCAAAACAGGCCCAAACCATGATACTATACCACCACCATGTTTCACATATGGGATAAGGTCTCGTATGCTGGAATGCAGCATTTTCCCCTTTCTCCAAACATAACGCTTTTTTTTTTTTCTTTTAAACCAAAAAATTCCACTTGGTCTCATCCGTCCCACAAAAACATTCTTCCCCAATAGTTCCCTTCTGGCTTGTCCCACGTGATTCTTCAGCAATGTTTTTTTTGGAGAGCAAGTGGGGCTTTCTCCTTGCAACCCTCCATGGCACACCATTTTGTTTGTTCCAGTGTTCTTCTGATGCTGGACTCATGAACATTAACATTAGCCAATGTGAAGAGAGGCCTTCAGTTGCTTAGAAGTTTACCCTGGGGTCCCCCCCCCCCCCCTTTGTGACCTCGCCAACTATTACACACCTTGCTCTTGGAGTGATCCCCTTGGGTTTTTTTGGCCGACCCACTCCTGGGGAGGGTACAAACAATGGTTTTGGAATTTCCCCTCCATTTTGTACACAATCTGTCCTGACTGTGGATTGGTTGGAGTCCAAACTCTTTAAAGGATGGTTTTGTGTTACCTTTTCCAGAGCCCAATGAGCTCAGAAAATCCTCAGAAATTCTCCTTTTTTTCGTGCCATGATACACTTTTTTTTCCACAAACATGTTTTTATGAGAGCAGACTTTGATAGATCCCTGGGTTTCTTCCAAATAAAACAGGGTGCCCACTCACACCTGATTGTCATCCCATTGACTGAAAACACATGACTAATTTCATTCATTTTCATCTTTCAAATAACTGCTAATTCTATAGGTTTCACAAACTTTTTGCCACTCACTAATTGTAATACTGGATTATTTTTTTTTCCTCCAAAAACAATGACCAGGTATAATATTTTGTCTCATTTGTTTAACTGGGTTCTCTCTTTATCTACTTTTAGGACTGTTTTTGTGAAAATCTGATGTTTTTTTTAGGTCATATTTATGGTAGAAAATATAGAAAATTCTAAAAGGGTTGACAAACTTTCAAGCAACCACTGTAGTTTCATAGAATGAAACACTCGTCGTCTGAACGTCTACCTAGTTTCCTGAAAATGGCTCAAGAGTCAATGGTTTTATTTGGCCACATTTGCATTCATGACTCTAGTACAAAGAAGCAGTTTGTAATGAACGTCTGGAAGACCGGGGGGGGGGGGGGGGGGACTTAAATGGAATAATAACACTGGTATATAACGGTATTATAAGGTAGGTTCCCTCATTCATCTTGAGAGGTTCAACCAATCATCAAAAGGAGAAGATGTGCTTCAGGGCAGAACAAACTAAGCACACTGTCCTATAAACACCGAGATGGTTTCTCCGCCAACACTGCCAGTGATGCATGTAACTATGTGAATACATATACGCTAAAGTGATTGCACGGTTTCTGCAAATGTGCATTTTGTTGCATTACATAGGAGCAGAAATAGTGTTCAGTGTTCTGACTGCCAAGAGGAAGAAGCTCCTCCTTAGCCTCTCAGACCGGGCCAAGTATTATGGGGCCGCTTTCCAGAAGGCAGCCAGAGTCCATTATCGGGGTGAGCTCTGGTCCTACACCATCTGGTGTAGGTGTCTTGTAGGCTGGATAGTCCTGACTTAGTGAGGCATTCCCCAGACCCCAAGGTTTTTCCATCTTCAGCTCTACAGCACTGTTATGAGCAAATCCCTGCCCCATTCTGGCATCTTCAAAACCCTTCAGACTTTTATTTATGTCAGCTTAAAATAGTGGTGCAGAAGAATTTCACGCTTGCTCTCCCGGTCCCTCTCCATCTCACCATAGCGTGTCATTAGTGTGTTTCTATGTCACGCACGTGTATGCCTGTGACTCATTTTCTGTGTTTGTGTATGCACACTGCGCCTCAAGTTACTTCCCAGCAAATGGTTCTTGCTTGAAGTGCAGGAGTATAAATAAAATGCCCTTTGCTGTCTCACAGTGAGCCGCTTCACTAATTTGCCTTATAATTAATCACTGTATAAAGTGAGGCTTCTACTGATAGGACGTTGGAGGGGCAGGATGAAGTTATAAATAAATTGCCCCCTTTTTTTGCTGTCTTCACAGTGAGCCGCTTCACTAATTTGCCTTATAATTAATCACTGTATAAAGTGTAGCTTCTTACTGATAGGACGTTGGAGGTGCAGGAAGAGGACAAATGCCATTAACAGACACCAGCTATATCAGTTACATTACACTAATACACTCAGGTTTCATTTTCAGTTTACCACTCCAGTTTTTCAGGTTACCAATCACCGAAGTGGATTAGTGGTTTGTCTAATGGACAAGGGGATTAAAATAACTCAAACATAATAGCAGGAAAGCATTTTTGCAAGAATGTCAACCAAATCTCAATTCTACATGGACATAATTCTCCAAGATTTGATGTGGCAAGTAAAGTGTCTCCTTGATCTACCTTAACAGAGAGACCTCGAGAACAGGCATATTAAACACATCATTCCATAAGGCTCATCTAGTACCGAGAAATTTTCCCATTTAAAAAAAGCAATTTAATTAATCCATTCCAGACCCAAATCTATCATAAATATACATCAGGAATATATCATGAGCTGAGGAGTTTAATATAATCTCTATACTGTATCATAACAGAGCCTACTTTATTGTTTAAAGCACTTACATTAACCTACAATTGGTCAAAATCATGAGCACAAAGATATTTTATTATAAACGCATTGAAAAACCCTATGCAATTTCCTGAATAATGTTTTGAAAGTAAAAGCAAAAGCAAAACGCTTACTCTGTAGGCAAACTCAGTGCACTGCTGCTAAGCCGGCTGCAGCCCGGAAGCCCAGCATATGCCGGAGAGGATGGTACTGTGCTCCGGTTCTCTCCGTGTTCCTTTTGGGTGGCTGTTATCACTAACCTTTTTAAGACCCATGGGGACTTATGGGTCTATGGATATGAGAATACTATACTGCAGATGCAAAGATAAAGAAAAACACTACCAGACTCACGCAAGTGTGCCGAAAGCCGAACAAACGACGAGAACCGAATTAGACAATTTCCAAGGTTGTCGAGAACGGACGTACCCCAGTATTACTTGCACTGAAGGCACTGATATGGCAACCCAATGTGCTTCAACACCAAGATGCTACTCTATTTACTAGCCCAGCTCACACCAACCCCGACAGACAAACAAATAAAATAGCCCACAGAGAACGGGTCCTTAAAATACATACTGCACTTGTTTGTTTGGCTACACACGTAGGATATCTTGATTAATAAAGATAAACAATGGTTGTATGGAATGGGCTTGTATTTTGCACAACAAATTTGATACAAACAACAATTCAGTACAAATTAGCACATCTCGCAGAAAGAAAGAAACCTGTTCAGCCACATTAAGAGGAAGCACTGCAAACAGTATGTCAAAAGCCAGATAGAGTGGGGACTTCACATGGATGCACAGTGGTGACCAAGATGGTTCATATGACAAAACAAGCACATGTCGCTCAGAGTTGGGTATTGAAACCCGGTTTCAAAATTCCAAGAACTGGGTACCCGTTAAAAAAATCCACTTATCACTTCCAACTAACACTTTATGCTTCAAATGCACAGCCGTGATGAGTGCAAAAATATGTATTAAGGAGGCGCCCATTTCCCAGGACCGGTGCGTAACAATCACGTACGTCATCGTGTACTTTTGATACGCTCCGCTAGAGCTTTAGCGCAAGATGGACGCTGAGAAGCGCTCAACAACTTGGCTCCGCTTCGAGAGAAAAAGGACAGAGTAAATGCGTGGAAAATGAATCTGTTGTAAAGGTGGAGGCAAAATATCTAAGACAGCAGCATGACACTGAGCTTCAGCAAAAGTCTTGAGTCTTGGTCCTCCCAAGGTTTCTTCCTCATAACACTTGGGGAGTTTTTCCTTGCCACTGTCGCCCTAGGCTTGCTCGATTTGGGATTGGACGTACATTTACATTTACAGCATTTAGCAGACGCCCTTATCCAGAGCGACTTACAATTGGTACAGTCTTACAATCCAAGCAATTGTAGGTTAAGGGTCTTGCTCAAGGACCCAGCAGTGGCAGCTTGGCAGAAGTGGGATTTGAACCCTGGACCTTCTGGGCCAGAGTCCAGTACCTTACCCACTAGGCTACCCCAGTCCCAACAACATTTACATTTACAGCATTTAGCAGACGCCCTTATCTAGAGCGACTTACAATTGGTACAGTCTTACAATCCAAGCAATTGTGGGTTAAGGGCCTTGCTCAAGGAGCCAACATTGGCAGCTGTGGCAGAGGGGGGATTTGAACGCCTAGACCTTTTGGCCCATATTACAGTTACCTTACCACAGGCTACCAATGTCCAGACGTAACATAGGCATAATCCTAAAATAGTAACTTCTGTTCCCAATGGAAGTAATCATTGAGGTAAGCTTTTTTTTTCCCCAAAAAAAACCTATTATAAATAAAACCTTAACATGGAATTGATTTCTTCCCTTTGGTCCACACGTTCGTGACTTTCAGCATATAGATTTTACTTATGACCAACAGAATGAGAGACAGATTTAGCGAGTTAAAATGGGAAGGAACATGGCAATGGCAATGTTAATAACAGACTTCTACAAAAGCTGATCGCCATTATGACTCAACAAATAGTTCTAACATCACATTTCTTCTGAATAAGCAGGAATATGCTGTTTTAAGTCAGCATTACATCTGACAATAATCATATGCTCACAGTGTTTTATAGGTTACTCCTACCGTGGGATACCTCAGTTACTAAGTACTGTAGCTCAGATACTTTGAACACAGCGCTTTGCTTTCAATAATACAACCAAAGCAGCAACATTTAGTGCATTACCGTACAATAACTGTACAGAAATTCTTCTTTTTAAGAAAACCTGAAACACTTACTGCGCATAGCAGAGCTATAATTAGGTTATCGTACATAAGGTGTGCAATGCAAAAAGCGTACAATGTCGACTCGGATTTAATGCGTTCTTGTTTATTATATCAGCTATTGAAATTGCATTGTCTGAACCACAGATGCCCAATCATACTTCAGGCTAATTTGTTTCCAGCAGACAAGTACGCATTAATTTGAACTGCTACTCTTCATAAATAAATAAATAAATAAATTTAAAAAATGACTGTTTTTGCTTGTTTCACTTGAAGATATGGTCAAGCTACAATAGAGTATTGTGTTTTTAATTTTAAACCGCTGTCTCCAGTAAATAAAGATGAACACTTTGTATTACTGAAGTTTAAACAGTGCAAAACTTTGTGCATTTTCTTGTTGGTTTGTAAACAAAGAAACGTTAATCTCTTGGTATTAAGAAAGTAAGAAAGAAAAGATGGAAAAAAAATAAAAGTACTCTACCCATCAATCTAGTAATGTATTTTAATACCAGAAGATTAAAGTTTTTATTTAAAAACCAACAAGAAAATGCATGTTTTGCACCGTTTAAACTTCAGTAATAAAAAAAATGTTCATCTTTTTTATTTTAATAAAATGAATGTTTACCAAACATAAAATCTATAATTTTTTTAGATTTTCAAATTGATTTCTGTTATTATTCCTCAATTCGGCGATTCCGTCCATGTTCTCCACATCACAAACATCACAGTGCCCTACTTGTGGTCTGGCTGGATTTCTGTACAATATTTGATTGTTTTGAGAATTTTAGTAGCTGTGCTCAGTAGCAAATTCATCTCAACTACCATGCAAAAAGACTGTGATAAAAGCCATGGATCAAGACAATTCCATCAGGTTGCCCACCCCTACTGCATAAGAAGTCACATGAAAGAAATACACTAGATTGCCAAAAGTATTCACTCATCTGCCTTCACACACATATGAACTTGAGTGCCATCCCATTCTTAATCCATAGGGTTTAATAAGATGTCGGCCCACCCACTGCAGCTATAACATCTTCAACTCTTCTGGGAAGGCTTTCCACAAGGTTTAGGAGTGTGTTTTTGACCATTCTTCCAGAAGCACATTTGTGAGGACAGACACTGATGTGGGACGAGAAGGCCTGGCTCTCAGTCTCCGCTCTAATTCATCCCAAAGGTGTTCTGTCGAGTTGAGGTCAGAACTCTGTGCAGGCCAGTCAAGTTCTTCCAAAATCAAACTTGCTCCTCCATGTCTTTATTGACTTTTTTGTTCACTGGTGTGCAGTCATGTTGGAACAGGAAGGGACCATCCCTAAAGTGTTCCCACAAAGTTAGGAGCATGAAATTGTCCAAAACCTCTTGGTATGCTGAAGCATTAAAGAGTTCCTTTCACTAATGGGCCGAACCCAACACCTGAAAAAAGCCCCACACCATAACCCCCTTCCACCAAATTTACACTTGCTTTGTTTCACATCTCGCCTTGTACCCTGTGCTGCCAGTTAGGCCCTGGGTTCCTACAGCCACTACCTGAATTAAGTATGAAACGACATGAATTAAGCAAGCATTTGTTTTAAGATTTACAATTGGGAAAAGTTTACATTACAAACATTTGTTTCAAAAGGTTCTACTAACTAGAAATACACCAATCTGATATGAATAAAACCAGCAGCACATGCGGAGCATTACATTTACATTTACAGCATTTAGCAGACGCCCTTATGCAGAGCGACTTACAATTGGTACAGTCCAAAACGTCCAACTTACATTTATGTCCTTACGGTCCATAGTCCAGTACCTTAACCACTACAGTCCCGCAGCATGATGGTAGACTTGACTTACAAACAGGAACAACAACATGAAGTGAGCCAAAGAACCACTTGTACGGGGTATTTTTGGGGCCCCATGATTTCCACGATACAGAAAATAAAATAAAAAAAAGCTTTTAGTGTAATCATCCGATTACTTTGATATTACCGAATCCGTTCCAGTCACATTTAACTTGTGCAGCACAAATACAGCCAAACATTAAGAGAACAGTGCTTTCACTGACTTTAATTCAGAATTCAGTTTGTGTACGTAACGCTCGCGAGTCTGTGGCTATCGCGTGCTCATGATGAGGAAGTGTTTCAGTAGAGAGATTTCAGTAGTGTTTTTAGTGCTACTGAAGCCTCCCTGACCTACATAGCGCAACACTAAGTAGGGTGTAGGGACAAGCTCTGTAGCATTATTTCAGCCACAGCCCTGTCTTCAGTCTGGTGGAAATAATGTGGGGGAACATCTCGGAAAACATTCAGAACAAGGCATTTAATAACTGGTTCCAAACAGCATCACACCACTGAATATGTGGAATTTGATCAAACAAACAAAGGCAAAGACATTAAAGCTAAAGCTAGCGAGCGTGCAGGGCCGGCACAATTCAGAAGCCGCTGCTATCTTTCTTTAGCGATGAAAAAGTTTCCATAAAAAAATAAAAAAACTGACCAAGATTATTGCAATCAGTGCATCTCCAGTCTTAACCACAAAGTTCAGGGCACAGGAGTGTTCTAATGATTTAAGGGCATTACTAATGGAATTTAATTATTTAAGTTACAAACTGCTGTTCTATTTATAGTTCTAAAGTACAACTTCCATTTATGTGACGCTTGGTGTTGCTAAATGATACAGCAGCAATTTCATTAAATACAACGGCACCAATTTGCTATTGCTTGCTTGATTGTAGTTATTTTCTTAAACGGGAAAAACAATGGAATATGGGAAAAATAAAACTGATTACATAGGACCCTATATTTCACGTTTGCTACGCCCATTTAGTAAGCAAGTCAATCCTGATGCCTCAAGTCTCACCCACATGGTGAGGTGTACAGATTATTAGTTCAACAACAATATCGAATCGGTATCAGCCGATACGCAAAGTTTATGTATGAAAAAGTCAGATCAATGCATCCCTACTACTAACCTAAGGGCTTTGTCGTTTCATGTTAAGCAGCATTTGATTGGATAATTACTGCAGTGAGTAATATGTTTAAGCTAGCGTTAACTCATTTAATCCTAAGGGATGTGGTGAATAGCTTCCCATTTCTAACACCACCAGAGCAGAATTTGGTCATATTACTGGGCTGCATCAAGACAACAACTAAAAAGACTTCTGAAATCGGTGGAATTGGGTCAATAGCTGTCCTTAATTAAAACTAGAAAGAATAGTGGTGAATTGTCAAGTTCATGGAAGAATACTGTTGAATCATAATGACATGAGATCACAAACACATGGTGAGGTCTACTTGGAAAAAAAAAAAAAAGGCTTCAATTTACTAAGGAGCACAAACACTGGACTCAGGAGCAATGGAAAATGTAATGTAGCCAGATGAGTCCAGTTTCACACCATATGGGTGCGCCAGGGTAAGAAGGGAAACACAAGAGGCCTCAGGAGGCCTCAGAAGATTCACCTGGCCGCAGTTTGTAAAGAGTGGGGTTTCTGGAAGACACGGATCATTTCAACATGACCTGACCATCACAGAATCCCTGACCTTACGCTCACTGAGCATTTGGATTGCTGGAGAGACTTTTATGATGTGGTTCGAGTCTCCTGTCCCCAGTACATGCTGGCATTCAATCACGTAACATTGCTCTGGACTGAAATAACCGCGACGGTTTTGAAACACTTCCAGTGATGCATGGCAAATTCAAAGCTAAAGACGGCCCAAAGAAATATTGGCAGTGTAGTTTATTAGCTGTGTTCATGTGCAAAGTCATCTTAAAAACTACAAGCATGCAAAAGAATGATGATAGACATTGTGGATCCAGCTTAAACTGTGATGTGTTCAAACGTAACTCCATATTATAGAGCTTGACAGAGGTTTTGATAAAGTAATCCCCTGCCCTATTGATGAATGACCGTTCTTTATGCAGTGCCATCTGAGGGATCAGGGATCACAGGACTTGCCCTTGACGCATTGAAATTCCTCCACATTGCTTGAATCTGGTAAAGACAGTATGAGCTGTAGAGGAGGAAATATCCAAATTCCAATCTTTCTTTGAATTTTTTTTTAACCTCATTACTATCACTAAAATTACATTTACAGCATTTAGCAGACGCCCTTATCCAGAGCTACTTACAATTGGTACAGTCTTACAATCCAAGCAATTGTGAGTTAAGGGTCTTGATCAAGGACCCAACAGTGGCAGCTTGGCAGAGGCGGGATTTGAACCTTGAGCTTCTGGTCTAATAGGTCCAGGCCTTAACCACTAGGATACTCACAGTCCAAAACCTGTCCCCGTCCTCAACTTTTTTGGAATGTGTCCACATCTGCTTATTAACTAGGGAGTCACGAATATTTTGGCAACCAAGTTTTTATTCGACCAAAAAATGGCAAAAAAAAAATAATAATTGAAAAACTCATGTGCGAGCCTTTATGAATTAAGCTACTTGTGACATTCAAAAGCAAGGTGGAATAACTTTCCTTGGCCCTGCCTTGAACAAAAAGGAACATTCAGTGCTTCTAACCCATGGTTATTCATGCCCAGCTGGAGGATAAAGTAAAAACAACAAAATAAACAAGTGTGCGCTTGGTTACGGTTAAACTGTGAAACCTATGAAAACAATGTGTTCTGTATTCTGCCTTTGGTCAAATGTTTCATTTTGTTCAGTTCAGGTCTGATTTTCATTTCGATGCATCCTTATTAACAAATCAAATAAAACTGGCCCAGGCAAAACATGAAACATCTTGGGTTCATGCTGTCTGCAAATACATCAAAAATAAGTAACAGACACACTTTTTTCATTTGCATTTTCCTTTATGTCCCAACTTGTTCTGATTTAGATATTTGGTGCACACTTTTACTGTGGTTATTTCATAATTTGCATCAAGTTTAAGAGCAGCTGCACTATGCCTCGTTACTGAAGCTATTAGGAATCTGATTCAAGTGATAACAGGTAAAGTTACATATCTAGAGCGACTTACAATTGGTAGAGACTTACAATCCAAGCAATTGTGGGTTAGGGGTCTTGCTCAAGGACCCAACAGTAGCAGCTTGGCAGAGGTGAGATTTGAACCCTGACCTTCGGTCCATAGTCCATACTTACCTCTAGGATAAGGTACTGGTCTAACCACAGTCCCCCAGATCTGGTAAAATCCCTTAACAAAGACTGGGACTGTGCTGGCTTTGTGGTTAAGGTACAACTCAGGACCAGAAGGTCCAGTGTTCAAATCCCACCTCTGCCAAGCTGCCACTGTTGGGTCCTTGAGCAAGACCATCAACCCACAATGTAAAAACAATGTAAACCTTACATTGCTTGGATTGTATCGTATCAATTGTAAGTCGCTCTGGATAAATGCTGTAAATGTAAAACTGAGCTTGTAAAAATAGTGCAAATTATTTGTTTACAAACAAGTCCCTGTGGTACATAGTACACAATGTTGAACGTTACAGCAGTTACAATCGAACTGCGGCGAGTGGAGTTTTGCCAAGTCCACGGGATTTTGTTGTGTTTTATGTTGTTGCTGTTTTGTCACTGTTGTACAACTTAAACCTGAAAGTGACAAATAATTATGTTATTTTATTTAGTTTTTCATAGTTCTTAAAATTTAACCAAACCACATATTAGATCTAATTAGCTTTCTATAAATGACTTCTGGCACTTGTCCTGCAGCTCCACGACTAACACGCCTTCATTCAGTGAGAAACGAGGGAAAACTACAAGCTAGCTTCACGCTAACGGGACTAGCCTAGCACGAGAGGCTAGCAAACGAATGTTCGTCACAGCACTTTCCCAGCGAGAGAAATGCTCACCTTTAACAACACAAGCCCATCCCGAAGCATATCCTAAGCCAACGTACGAGACAAACGAACACCAAACGCAGACGAATAAACAGTTCAAACGCTCACCTTTCTGCATTAACTTGAGCTCTCCGTTCTCCTTCTTCATGCCAACACTGACGGCGCTGAGAGCGGCGCCGCCGCTGCTGCTGCTCTTCTCCGAGCACAGTTTATGTTTCCTCTTCTCCTTCTCTCGCTCTTTCTCCTTCTCGCGCTTTTCCTTAATCTTTTTGGGTTTGGGCGGTGAGGCCAGGAAGTCGCCCTGCTTGAACATTTTGTGGAGAGGACGAGGTTGAGCAGGACTGCTAGGTTTGACGGGACTGAAGCTCCATGTTGTTGCATTGCTGCCATAACCCTGCTGCTGTTTCTCTCCTCCTCCGCCGCCACCACCTTCACCATTCAGCTTCTTCGCTTTCAGGCTTTTCTCTTCGCTGCGAATTTTCTTCGGCGGTGGAGGATTATGCTCCTTGGAAGACTGCGCTCGGTTCTCGGACGACGGTTTCGCCTCCTTAGGCTTCGACAGCGGACTCTTGGTCGCTGAGCCGAAGTGAATGAGACTGACTGGTTCCGCCATCTTGGGGCTTTTCTCTATTTACTCTTTCGCACACTGCTGCTGCTGTTTGCGTGAGGTAGGAGGGGGCGGGGCTTGGATCAGACCGACTTATAAAATAGGCGTGGTTTTAAAGCACGTCATATTGTCGGTGGGCGGAGAAACGATACACCGAGATGGCGCATTTACTTCGCTACGCGGGAAAAGTCAGGAGAGCATGGAACTGGCGCATTGGAGCTCATTACGAGGATCATCGCAATAATAACTTTATCCAGCTTCAGCGCTTAAAATGCACCTGCTTCTGTTTATTTACCACGCTCGGAGTTTGCATGCAAACGTTCTTATAACACTTTAACTGCCTACATGTACTTTAGCTACACTCACTGGCCACTTTATTAGATACACATTTTACTGTTTGTTAACTAATATCTAATCAACCAAACACATGGCAGAATCTCAGTGAAGCATGTAGACATGGCCAAGAGGACCTGCTGGAGCTTAAACTGAGCACCAGAATTGAGTGGCATGGTTGTTTTTGTTGGACAGGCTGGTCTGCTATGATATTCATTTACAACTGTCTATAGGGTTTACAGTGAATGGATAAAAAATGCTCTGCTGCTGCTGAGTCCAACGAGAAATCGACTATAAAGTTGACACCGTCTGCAGGTCTGCGACCTTACAGCACCATCAGGCTGACCAATCAGAGATTCATCATCCAACAGAACAGGTCATCCTGGTAGTAACAGAGCACAAGAGCTCATACAACAAGCAACACAGTATATAAAAATGCGGAGGTTAAAGAAAATATATGGCAGAGCATGACTGAAAGGCTGGGGAATGACGGCGAGTACCTCACAGGGACTGAACGTAACGGTTTTCTTCTTCATATAAGCGTATGCTAGTCTGTCCATGGCCACAAAAAACACAACCTATAGCTTCTCTCACTAATCGTCACTCGTGTCCTTTAACTTTTTTAACTTGATGTGAAAAAGACATGGTGAAATCTCTACCACACATTAAGAGAAGGGAAATTAAAGAATGCAAAAGCAGACAGGGAATTTAGGGAGTGTTTAGACCAAAATGCAGCGCACTTGGTGTGAAGGTCCCACTATGTTAAAAATCACATCTGTTTTTTCCTACAACAAAATCGTACTGGGTGTGTAAAGGCTTTACCCTTGGAGTTGAGGCTTTGTGGCGTCGACAGCCTCTTCAGCTAACGGCAGGTGGGTGTGGTGGCCTCAGTGGCCCCAGCATGCATTGCAGGTTCGAGATTCCTATTTATTTTCATTATTTTAAGACATATAATGTCTAATTTTATGTTCTCTGTATGTTTTACACAGTTTTACTTGTCTTGAGTAACTTTTATGTTTATGGGCTGCATCCTATCAATAAGCTGAAAACAGTTGAGCTCCCTGCTAGCCATTAAGCAGCGTCGCCCGGTGGATGGCTTCTTAGGAGGACAAGGCAGAAAGTTGATGAACTGACTTGTAGAAGAGGTATAAGTTTAATGAATTGTCATACTGAGAATCACTGGGGTGTTTACATTTACAGCATTTAGCAGACGCCCTTATCCAGAGCGACTTACAATTGGTACAGTCTTACAATCCAAGCAATTGTGGGTTAAGGGTCTTGCTCAAGGACCCAATAGTGGCAGCTTGGTGGGATTTGAACCCTGGACTTTCTGGTCCAGAGTTCGGTACCGTAACCGCTAGGCTACCACAGTCCTGCAGTGTTTAGTACAACCCATTCCACTGTCAGTGTTTGTCTATGGAAATTCCATTAGTGTAAGCTTTGTATGATGAACCTGTTAGCAGTGTGGCTGAAACAACAGAGATGATTCGAAGGGGTGTCTACATACTTTTGGTATTTAATATAAATCTGAACATACAAATAAGCATAAAATGAACTACAGAAACAAAAATAATATGTAGTTATACTTTGTTATATACAGTAGTTACATAGACGTATACAGTTATAGGTCAGGCTGTACACATTTATATTCTTCTAATGCGTATTCTCATGCATATGCTTAGTCTCACATTTCTGTAGAGGAAGGTCTGCATGAGCTTGAAAGAGCAAGTCTGCCCGTCTTTGACTTTTAGGGAATTCCAGCCCGCCCTCACATGTCACCCCAGTATGGGCAGAGAACAAATGGGCAGGGCTTGGCACAGATCCCCAACTCTTGTCATGCACTCATTCACAGCAGTTATAAAGACTGCCTCCAGAGCGAACCACCAGCTCTTGATACCAGTACTGTCCATTACTGAATAAGTAGAAGAAGAGTGTGTACACAATTCAAAATGTAATATTAGTTATTTGAGCAAATTAGTAATGCATTTAACTTCAAGCAAACAGCAGCTCTTGCTTATCTGCACTGCCATTTTTTACTGTTCATTAGATTCATTTGGTTGCTTTTTTATTAATGAAGTATTTCTTTGAAGCCACAACAATTGCAAAACTGTATTTGTTGGTGTAGAAAATTGTGTTGAGACTGTTTTTGAGCACTCAGCTGTTTCTGGATAATAGCATACTTTTGAAAGGTAGTAAAACACAGAAACAATCAAACAGTTACTGTGTGCTATGAAGTTTATAGGTATGTTTGGATCAGAGACTTGCGGTGTTAATACTTATTTTGGCTTACAATAAGAGAATGATACGAATCCATCTGTGTGGTTATGGGAGGATGGGAATTGTTTACCTAAAGAATCATCTGCCCAATAAGAATCTTTTTTTTTTTTTACTTTTTCTAAAGAAATTAAATACTACTCGAAATCCATCCATTCAAATTTCACAAGTCTGCACTGTACATGGCATCCAGCTAGACTCAAACACTATCCTTATGTGTTCTTCCCTGTTCCCATTACCAGTATTACTAACATGCATAGATTGTTCAGTCCACAAATGATCCGTCTTGGACTCTTACATCACTCTGTAGGTACATGGAACCATGGGAAGAGAGGTGCTGCCGGGGCTGCTAGATTCACCTGTTCAGCATTTTGAGTGGAGACATAATCAAGTACATTAACATGAAGCAGACCATTGGTTTTCTGGTGAAATGTTCTACCTGCTTGATGTGTCACACACCTTCCATGTGGAAACCTTCCCCCACAGCTGGTGTGTGAAACTGGATTACCACCTGCCAAAGTGTTTTAATTTTATATGGGTGCTTCCTTACTATTGAGACACCCTGAACATCCATTGCCAAGACAAATGTAATACTTGTGCATACAACTTAAAACACACACATACACTGATCATTCTTTATGTAGTCCATGATTCTGCAGTAGGGTTGCCAGATCTAAGCAATGAGAATGGCAGGTAAAATGGGGAACAATGTTAAACACCATGTCAACACAATGTCTGCATTCTTATTTTGTGCGTGACAATGACGCTGGATAAAGAGCATGATCCCTGTGGTTGTTTAAAAAATTTCTCTGGCTACAGTATTTCACTAAAATTAAAGAAAAATTGTGTGTTCAATTCACAAATGTACCAACAAATGCTGTGAATTTCCGATGATCTGTAGCTTTACACAGTGCGAACAGGAACGTCCTTAGAGGTAATGTTAATGTTCAACGCTGATATTACATTTTCAAATAGCTCATTAGTGCTACAGAAACAGAATGGAGCCTCATTATCTCTTGGTAATGCCTCATTATGAAGTGCACACGTCAGTCATTATCAATTTCCACAGGTACAGTGGTGCTTGAAAGTTTGTGAACCCTTTAGAATTTTCTATAGTTCAATATTACATATTAGTGAGTGACAAAAGTATGTGAGCCTTTGCTTTCAGTATCTGGTGTGACCCTCCTGTGCAGCAATAACTGCAGCTAAATGTTTCCTGTAGCTGTTGATCAGTCCTGCACACCGGCTTGGAGGAATTTTAGCCCATTCCTCCGTACAGAACAGCTTCAGCTCTGGGATGTTGGTGGGGTTTCCTCACATTAACTGCTCACTTCAGGTCTCATCCCGTCCACAGAACATTCTTCCAATAGCCTTCTGGCTCGTCCACGTGATCTTTAGCAAACTGCAGACGAGCAACAATGTTCTTTTTAGAGAGCAGTGGCTTTCTCCTTGCAGCCCTGCCATGCCACACCATTGTTGTTTCAGTGTTCTTCTGATGGTGGACTCATGAACATTAACATTAGCCAATGTGAGAGAGGCCTTCAGTTGCGTAGAAGTTACCCTGGGGTCCTTTGTGACCTCACCAACTATTTACACCACCTTGCTCTTGGAGTGATCTTTGTTGGTCGACCCACTCCTGGGGAGGGTAACAGTGGTCTTGAATTTCCTCCATTTATACACAATCTGTCTGACTGTGGATTGGCGAGTAGTCCAAACTTTTTAGAGATGGTTTTGTAACCTTTTCCAGCCTGATGAGCATCAACAACTCTTTTTCTGAGGTCCTCTCTGAACTTCACAAACGTGTTATGAAAGAGCAGACTTTTGATAGATCCCTGTTCTTTAAATAAAAACAGGGTGCCCACTCACACCTGATTGTCATCCCATTGATTGAAAACACCGGACTCTAATTTCACCTTCACATTAACTGCTAATCCTAGAGGTTCACATACTTATGTCCACTCACTGGTTATGTAATATTGGATCATTTTCCTCAATAAATAATGACAAAAATATGATATTTTTGTCTCATTTGTTTAACTGAGTTCTCTTTATCTACTTTTAGGACTTGTGTGAAAATCTGATGATGTTTTAGGTCATATTTATGCAGAAATATAGAAAATTCTAAAGGGTTGACAAACTTTCAACCACCACTGTATACAAAAGACACGCCTGGACCTTCTTGCTGTGAGGCAGCGTTGCTATCCACCAAGCCACCGTGCCGCCCTGTTCACTGACTGAGGTCGTAAAAATGATAAGAAATTATTAAAGGAAATAAAAAAGCAGTCTTTTACTTCTGGATGTTGCAGCCATAAACAGTTGGTCACCTCAACAGCCAAATCAACGTTGTGAATTCACTAGCAGAGGTGGGAGTTAAGTACTGAAGTCCATCATTCGTGTGTGTGTGTGTAACTACCGTACCAGTCATGTGCTCGCTTCCTCACCTTTGGACTTTTGGATTCTGTCATACAAAACCTGCAAAAAAGAAAATCAGGTCCAGCATACCATCCTCTTAAGTGTTAGGACTTTCTCCTAGATAGACTTTCCTAGATAGTCCATTCCAAATTTCCATAAATAAAAAACGCTGTGGAATTACAAATGCTCTGTGGTAGTGTTCCATTCGTGTTTTTACCGGTATCTTTGACACATTTATGTATTGTTTGCACACAGTTTTTCTTGTAAAAAATACCCTTTATATTTACATCACAGTAGCATAAAAGACTGTGACTATGGTAAAGTTTGGTCATGTCCAGTTCGTTCAACGTCCTGTTCCACAGAACGTAATGCTGTAGTTAAACCAGCAGCTTCTTGTACATGAACCTTGACCAAACATTTCAACATCTGACTGTTATTTTGGGCCAGTCCCAGACATCAAAAGCTGAAAACCAGATTCTGGCAACTCTATCCCAGAGGCATGACTGGTCTCTTACTATGGATGACTAAAGTGGATTTGATATGGTGTGTTTGAAATGAAAATCCAGAGAGTATGTCTGTGTAAGTTCTCTGTCATCCAGGTCACGGCAGATTTGAGTGTCAAGTGGAAGGCAACTGGTCTTCGTGGCTCTTGAAGACGTTTCACCTCTTATCCGAAAGGGACTCCCAGCTTTGAATGGGAGTCCCATTAATGTTAGAGATCTGGGACTCCCCATCAGCTTCAAGAGCTGTAGAGGCCTTTTGGACGAGAGGTGAAACGTCTATAAGAACCGAAGTGGAGTCCAGTTGTCTTCAACTCAATGCTCAAAGACAGCTGGAGAAAACTTTTTCCTTGTGTGATTCCTGTAAAGGAGCCAACACCACAACTGCTTTCATTCCTGCAAGCTACGCAACAGTACTTCATAGCCGTCACAAATAAAAACAGGCCACAGCAGCATGTTCCTTTTGATATCTTTTTTACTGAGAGGTTGATTGATTTCTGCAACATACGAACTGTGTAGGGGTTGTTGAGCAGGATCCCAGAGGCTTCAATGCGATGGTGTAAATCTTTTCCATCTCTCTCTCTCTCACAAACTCACACACTCTCACACACACACACACACACACACACACACACACACAAACACACCGCTGCCCTTATAGCCGACAGAAGGGGCATGCTCTTGAAAAGGCACAGTCAGGCACTGAGAGGCCAGTGGTACAGGGCATGGGTTCATTGGAAAAAAAAACAAAAAACAAAAAAAACAAAAAAAAAAAACAAAACAGCGTATACAAAAATAACCTTTAGAATACAATTTACAAAAAAATTACAATCTTGAGCCCATGTCATCTCAGGAAATGGTTGATTGAACAGCTAGCCTATAAGGAATGCAAAACAAAACTAATCCTGAAGTATTTCTTACAACAGGACAGCAAATAATTTACAGGTCATAGTACATGGGGCGTCATGCACAGACTTCTTACACCTTCTGTTAATAGGAATATTTAGTCAAAACATATTTCGTTATAT
The DNA here is from genome assembly GCA_025084515.1 of Ancistrus triradiatus. Lineage (NCBI taxonomy): Eukaryota > Metazoa > Chordata > Actinopteri > Siluriformes > Loricariidae > Ancistrus > Ancistrus triradiatus. Next base: position 124,727 of record JAJAGP010001805.1, on the reverse strand, counting down.
TATATACCTACCTGCCCTGTACATATAAAACAATGCATATATGGCTATCCAGAAGTGATCAGGAATAAAAGCAAAATGGAAACCAAAATAAACAGACGAACATAAAACATAACAGTAGTTCTCGGTCCCTATGGATAACACATGGTATTGAATTGTCATATTAGGTGTTGAAAGTATACAGGATAGATGAAGGAACGCTTTCGCTAGGACAGCAGCACAGACTACATTTTGGTCTGTCTGGGCTGTTCTGTTGCTATAAGTGAATAAAGTAGGGTTCTTGTCCCAGCGAGGAGAAAGTGTAGCACCAGTGCAGTGAGCCCATGGCAATCGTCACACTTACAGCAGCGGGCAGGAGGAGTGCGACTGCAGCATGGAAGATTATCTCAATAACAGCTAGCTGATTGTGTTGACACTAGGTGGGGTGCTGAGAGATGGTGGCCTCGATCTTCTGTGTCCAAAGACACTTCGGGGTAACACGGAGGATGATGATGGTACATCTGTGTGTAGGCGGTGGTGCATTTAGGATCTGGTGAAGCTCCTTGTTCATTATGTCCATTCTGTAGGAGGGTTTCTTGGGCCTTTGGGTTGTGTGCAGCGACTGCCAAATCCTAGGTGGGGGAAAAAAAAAAAAAAGCAAGTAAGTCTACTAGTAGAGATTTGGCATGTTCTACCAATTATGCTAGTATGTAAAGATGCTGAGACAACCTCCCATGTAACTGGTATGGTTTGTACATGACACGTAGAGTGGTACAACTGGGGTGCGTGATATGGGTGCCTTGATATTTTGACAATTTGAAAATCTATGTTGAAAAAGTCTATGAACTCTTTAGAAATTTCTACATTTCTGTGTTAATATTACCCAAAACATCAGATTTTCGCACAAGTCCTAAAAGTAGATAAAAAAGAACCCAGTTTAAACAAAATGAGACAAAAAAATATTATTACTTGGTCATTTATTTATTGAGGAAAATGATTCCAATATTACATATTAGTAAGTGGCAAAAGTATGTGAGCCTTTGCTTTACAGTATCTGGTGTGACCCCCCTGTGCAGCAATAAATGCAGCTAAACGTTTCCTGTAACTGTTGATCAGTTCCTGCACACCGGCTTGGAGGAATTTTAGCCCATTCCTCCGTACAGAAACAGCTTCAGCTCTGGGATGTTGGTGGGTTTTTGTGGTTCACATTAGCTGCTTGCTTCAGGTCCTTCCACAACATTTCCATTGGATTAAGGTCAGGACTTTGACTTGGCCATTCCAAAACATGAACTTTATTCTTCTTTAAACCATTCTTTGGTAGAACGGCTTGTGTGCTTAGGGTCGTTGTCTTGCTGCATGGACCCACCTTCTCTTGAGATTCAGTTCATGGACAGATGTTCTGACATTTTCCTTTAGAATTCTGATATCATTCAGAATTCATTGTTCCATCAATGATGGCAAGCCGTCCTGGCCCCAGATGTAGCTAAAACAGGCCCAAACCATGATACTACCACCACCATGTTTCACACAGATGGGATAAGGTTCTTATGCTGGAATGCAGTGTTTTCATTTCTCCAACAGAACGCTTTTCTTTTAAACCAAAAAGTTCTGTTTTGGTCTCATCTGTCCACAAAACATTCTTCCAATAGCCTTCTGGCTCGTCCACATGATCTTTAGCAAACTGCAGACGAGCAGCAATGTTCATTTTGGAGAGCAGTGGCTTTCCTCCTTGCAACCCTGCCATGCACACCATTGTTGTTCAGTGTTCTTCTGATGGTGGACTCATGAACATTAACATTAGCCAATGTGAGAGAGGCATTCAGTTGCTTAGAAGTTACCCGGGGTCCTTTGTGACCTCGCCAACTATTACAACGCCTTGCTCTTGGAGTGATCTTTGTTGGTCAACCACTCCTGGGGAGGGGTAACAATGGTCTTGAATTTCCTCCATTTGTACACAATCTGTCTGACTGTGGATTGGTGGAGTCCAAACTCTTTAGAGAGATGGTTTTGTAACCTTTTCCAGCCTGATGAGCATCAACAACTCTTTTTTCTGAGCTCCTCAGAAATCTCCTTTGTTTGTGCCATGATACACTTCCACAAACATGTGGTGAAGAGCAGACTTTGATAGATCCCTGTTCTTTAAATAAAAACAGGGTGCCCACTCACACCTGATTGTCATCCCATTGATTGAAAACACCTGACTCTAATTTCACCTTCAAATTGACTGGTAATCCTAGAGGTTCACATACTTTTGCCACTCACTAATATGTAATATTGGATCATTTTCCTCAATAAATAAATGAACAAGTATGATATGTTTGTCTCATTTGTTTAACTGGGTTCTCTTTATCTACTTTTAGGACTTGTGTGAAAATCTGATGATGTTTTAGGTCATATTTATGTAGAAATATCGAAAAATCTAAAGGGTTCACAAACTTTCAAGCACCACTGTACATCTTGGGTTTAAACTATTCCAAAGTTGTTTGAACCCATCTCTCTCAACCTGAACTGGCACCGTGTCTTTTGCAATGTACAGCAGTGTATTGGTTCTCGTTGTTAATTCATTCCAGAAGGCTTGTCATGAATCAGACCACATTTTTCCCATAAGGAATAATGTAAATTGAATTAATCTGATCCAGACCCCCAGAAAATCACCACTACATCAGGCATTATATGTATTAATGGAGTTGTATTGTACAGGTGCTCCCTCATTTACGAAGGGGATATGTTCTGACAAATCCATCATAAATTAAGTGCATCATGAACTGAGGAGTTTAACGAGTGTTTGGTGTATCATAGTAGAGAGAGGCTGAATTTGGCTTCTTATACACATTTTCCGGTCCACCTTAAATGACTGCAGTTACAATATGGAGCCTGTAGACGGAGACTCGGCCTCATCATAAGTAATGATAAGCAAATCAATGTTTAGTGAGTAATGGATTGAAAGTGAAAAGTAAAAGCAGAACACTTACACTCTGTGAACTCATGGTGCTGCATAGCACTAAGCTAACCGCAGCCTGTGCTCTGGAGCATTCAATTCCTGTTTTGCTTTCGGTTGGCTCTGATATGCTAACCTTTTTAGGACCCATGGAGACGTGATTGAACTGGCAATTAGTACTGTAGATGTAAAAAAGACAAACACAGCGCAGATCTTCTCTGAGCAAAGTTATCGTGAACCTAAATCACGGTGTACTTGATCGTGAATAGAGTTTCGACTGAGTCTTGACACTTGACTCGTACAAGTTTAAGCAAGTGCGCCGAATACCGAAAAAACGTTGAGGACCAAGACAAATTTTTCTCCTCAAAATGTGTTGAGAACCGAATTAGACGAGTTCCGAGGTACCGCTGTAATTGGTGACAGCATTTGTTATGCCTTGCTCTTGCTTAACTGTTGCTTTTCTTGTATTAGGCACTTAGGCTTGGATGATAATGTAAGTCAACGATTATCGTTTCCCAAATTATCGCGACAAACGATATTAACACATTATAAATTTATTTACAAAAGTACCCCATGTGAATGTTACAGGGTATTTACATTTACAGACGCCCTTATCAAGAGCAATTGATGCAATTTTACAATCCAAGCAATTGTGCGTTAAGGATTGCTCAAGGAGCCAACAGTGGGATAGTCCATAGTCCAGTACCATAACCGCTAGGCTACCATAGAAATGAATACATTTACAATTACAGCATTTAGCAGATGTCCTTATACAGAGCGACTTACAATTGATACAATCTTACAATCCAAGAAATTGTGGGTTAAGGGCCTTGCTCAAGGACCCAACAGTGGCAGCTTGGCAGATGTGGGATTTGAACCCTGGACCATCTGGTCCATAGTCCAGTACCTTAACCACTAAGCCACCACAGTCCCACCTGTATTTCTTCTGTTTCAGTCACGTGACCAGCACATATGCACTATATAAGCAATCTGCTGCTTCCCAGTGGAATACAGAGAGTCTTAATCATAATTCATAGTAGTAGTAATAATAATAATAATAATAATGTGTGCAGGATTAGTCATAGTCTGCGTGCGTTTCCTTTGAAACCATGTTATCCTTACTTTGTGTTTTTGGACTTGTGCTGTGTCATCGTGTTAATGATCATATCTGCGCCTCCATCCACTTTCTTTTGTTTGTTTTTGACTGCACGGAGCTCGTACATGACATGAATATTTTCTCAGTCCTTATAGCGATTTCAAGTTTAACAGCACAGGCTGGTTCAGACACAAATATCTGTTTTCCTTCAACTATATAGAGGTCACCAAGTAATTTTTGCAGAACAAAGCAGTTTTAATTCAGGTGAGTGAAACTCTCTCGAGTAAAAACCCTCTTAATCAAATCCTCAACTTCAGCGCCAACACTTATACATCTCAGACGCGGCTGTCTGGCTGAAGCACTCATGGTTTGGTGGATTGTACTGCGCATTCCAAGTGTTTCTCAGACTCTTCACTGTCTAAGGGGTTACACTGGTAGTGCACTCTCACTATTTTGCTCCATCATGTTTATACTCCAAGTTTTGCAAAAGCACCTGAGCTTGCTGGTTGATTCACCGTCCTCTATGGGTAGAACCCACTATCGCATTCTCAGCTGGATGGCGTGTCCTGCTAATCACACTTGCAAAGTGGTAGCATTACCACCCTTGGTGATAATCTGGTTTTCTGCACAGATGGCATGTAACGCTGTTAGCATCTAACAGTTCTGCCTGTTTGTCTGACTGGAAGCCAATATACAGCCACGGCTATTTAAAAAACCTCAAGAGGCAACGGAATGTGATGGAACACAACACTATATTTTGGATAATATCACCATGGACTGTAAGCATCACGATATTCGATCATATCGTTTATCAGCCCAAAGCTCGTTTGCTGAGTGAGTTTTTGTGCTGGTACGATGGCTGGTTTAAGCCTGCCATGGACAGGTGAGACCCAAAGTTTGTCATAAAAATCATACTCTGCTAGGTTTGGGTATGGTCTGCATTTTATTGATGCCGGACTGAAATTATTGTTTGCAGACTATCGATTCAGGTTCTTATCAATTCCAAGTTTCAATTCTATAATGGTGAAAAAAGGTGCCACATATCTATATCTATATATATATCTATATCTATATCTATATATATATATATATATATATATATATATAAATCAACTGTGCGATTCACGACTTGTAGCCTTTTACTGTACTGGATATGCTACTGAGGTGCCAACACTGCCTGAGAGGCTAATGCAGCATTGGGCTAGGAGACCACAGCTGGTCAAACACGATACACTGATGCCATGTTTTGCCATATTGGAGGTGCAAGCTCCTTTACAGCAGATTAACTTTCTACACATATTGCATGTCCACAAAGTGGAGCCATACTTTTGAGCGCTTCCTGAGGTCCATCTTCCACTAACGCTATAGCAGAGAATATAAAAACAAAACGTGATGACGTATTACACGACGCACTGGTCCTGGCAGATCGGTGCCTCCTTACAAACACTAACCATGACCATGTATTTGAAGCATTAATGCGTCAGTAGGAACCGATAACTGGGATCAAAATTCTGTTTTCATGGCTACCCGTTTGTTCGAATTTTGGAATTTGATTTTGTGAGCTCTTAAGGTGCGTTTTGGACTGTTTTTTTTTTTGCAAAGTGATTGACATACTCGATAGTGTCAGCTAGTACACTGTTAAAACAACAATTAAGATATTATTGTAGACAATACATATCGTACTCCCCTAGGTTCATTCCAACCTCTCTTTCAGCTGTTATGCCCTTTTAAACTTGCTAATGCAACCATGCAATGCAAAGTTTCTGAAATTGTACTGAAATACAATTTATCCACCAAGTACCTAACATCAGCTCAAAGTTTAATGAGCAAACTTTGAATTTGCATGGGACATAAGATTGCTGCCACCTCAGCACAAAGATTGGCTATACCGTGGCATACTATTTGTTTTCCTTTGCTCTACTGCATTTAGTAATCAACATAATCATCACAACACGGTAGTAAAATGGGCCAAAATTTAATAAATGGTGTTTATGCAGTACGCTACTCAACACTGAGAGATGCAGAAACTTTTCACTGTTTCACTGACTTGTGTGCACATGCACTTAATCCGATAACTGTGATCTGGATCAATGAGTTTTACATGACCTTGAGTAATCAGATAATTGGGAAAACTCTGGGTTTACATGACACGGGCAATAATCTGATTTCTACTTTGCAAGCAGCCAATAATCTCACAGAAGAGACGCTTTTTATAAACATGGACCCACTTTACCGGCAAACACAGATCATACAGAGATTTCTTTTATGGTTTCTATTAGTATTCAACGCTGCCCTTCTTACAGCTTTCTCTACATTCCTAAAAAGATGGAAACGAGCTTTATTTGAACCAGCCATTTCGTGGGTGCTGCATTTAAGTCCAGCCAAATCCCCCAAGAGAAACAAGCAACCCATGAAATCTATGAAAACCAGCCCAAAAGAAGCAAACTGGCTGAAAAAAAAAAAATGCATTTTTCCTTTTAACTGTAGAGGTTGAACAAAACCAACTTGCATGAATATTTTAGATCAGCGAGCAAGCCCAAACAAGCACTTTGTTTCTACACTTTAGAAGCCCCAAAAATCTGCAACCACCAATATTTGTAAGCGACTTCATAGAAAATACGTTCAAAATTGCTTAGAATAGCAGACCTGGCAACGTTTGATTCTGCCAGCTGCTTCCATCTGGTTACGTTTGTGTGCATGTACAGACTGAGCAAACAGATCGGAATCAGAATGATGATGAGATTTCTTAATCTGATCTCTAGGCCTTAATCCAATCTAAGAAATGAGAGCATGCTGTCTACATGACCACTCCAATAATCAGATAACTGCGGAAATCGGATTGAGTGCAAGTACAGTGGGGCAAAAAAGTATTGAGTCAGCCACTGATTGTGCAAGTTCTCCTACTTAGAAAGATGAGAGAGGTCTGTCATTTTCATCATAGTTATCTTGCCTCTTGTGGCACAATTCCGCGATCTGAGGGGAAATACGTTTCCAAAATTGCTTAGAATAGCAAGACCTGCAAACGTTTGATGAATGCCAGCTGCTTCCATCTGGTTACGTTTGTGTGCATGTACAGACTGAGCAAACAGATCGGGAAATTCAGAATGATGATGAGATTTCTTAATCTGATCTCTAGGCCTTAATCCCAATCTTAAGAAAGTGAGAGCATGCTGTATACATGGACCAATCCAATAATCAGATAACTGCGGAAATCGGATTGAGTGCAACGTACAGTGGGGCAAAAAAGTATTGAGTCAGCCACTGATGTGCAAAGTTCTCCTACTTAGAAAGATGAGAGAGGTCTGTCCTTTTCATCATAGGTACACTTCATCTATGAGAGACAACATGAGAAAAAAAAATCCAGAAAATCACATTGTAGGATTTTTAGAGAATTTAAATTGTAAATCATGGTGGAAAAATAAGTATTTGGTCACCCACAAACAAGCACATTTCTGGCTCTCACAGAACCTGTAACTTCTTCTTTAAGAAGCTCTTCTGTCCTCCACTCGTTACCTGTATTAATGGCACCTGTGTGACCCTCGTTATCTGTATAAAAGACACCTGTCCACAGCCTCAAACAGTCAGACTCCAAACTCTACACCATGGCCAAGACCAAAGAGCTGTCGAAAGGGACACCAGGAAGAAAATTGTAGACCTGCACCAGGCTGGGAAGAGTGAAGCTACAATAGGCAAGCAGGTTGGTGTGAATAAATCAACTGTGGGAGCAATTGTAAGAAAATGGAAGACATACAAGACCATTGATAATCTCCCTCGATCTGGGGCTCCACGCAAGATGTCATCCCGTGGGTCAAAATGATCATGAGAACGGTGAGCAAAAATCCTATGTTGCAAAGTATTGTGTTGAACTTTTGTTATTGACCAAATACTTATTTTCCACCATAATTTACAATTAAATTCTTTAAAAATCCTACAATGTGATTTCCTGGATTTTTTTTCCTCATTTTGTCTCTCACAGTTCAAGTGTTCCTATGATGAAAATTACAGACCTCTGTCATTTTTCTAAGTAGGAGAACTTGCACAATGAGTGGCTGACTAAATACTTTTTTGCCCCAATGTAAACACACTGAAATGTTCAGCCTACTACCCATCCTGTTCACATGTGAATGGGGAATATTCATCACTCACCCAGCTTTGAAGCCGGTTCATGGTCCGTCTTTGCGTCTACATTAACAATGGTTCCTTTGTTTTTCGCCAAAATGTCTGGAGTCTTTCCATTCTCCTGCCCTCCTTTGAATTAAAATAGGAGAAATCCATCAACTGCTTGTAAAGGCATATATATTATCTTTTACAAAACCACAAGGTTTACACCGACAAGCCAAAACCTTATGACCAATTCATCTGCACAAAGTTTATATATAGTCAAGTTAACATCCACATGAGTGCCTGGACCCAAGGTTTCCCAGCAGAACATTCCATCACATTTCATCCACAGGCTTGTCTTCTGTCCACAGTGCATCCCTTTGCCATTACTTCCCCAGGTAAACAGCACACACATACACAGCCACCCATGGGATGGTAAAGAAAATGGGACTCACTGGACCAAGTGACTTGTTTCCATTGCTCCAATGCCCAGGTTCTCTCACGTGCGCACCAGTGGATATGGGTTAGCATTCTGACCAGTCTGCAGCACTCAGCAGGCTGTGATGCACTGTGTATTGTCATACATTCCTCAGGTAACCAGTATTCAACCTGTGCCACATGGCCTTTTTGTCAATTAATGGAAGAGCCTCCATTGTCCTTGCTCATCAATAATCTTTGGGAACCCAACACTCTGTTGCTGCTTCATAGTTTATCATTCTTCAGGTCACTGTGAGTAGATATTCACCATTCTCCATCTGACAGAGCAGCGAACAAGCCATGACGTTCTGGAGATGCTCTAAAATCCTTTTAGCCCTTGTCAAAATAAATTTTCTTCACATCTATATTCCAGACCTTGACATGCTCAGTTGTGACAAGATGATCAACATTATTATTGCTGTGAGTGGTCATCAAGTTTTGGATTACCAGCGTATATTAATATTCTTTCACTTAATATTACAGGTTACTTTTTCCTGTAGAAGCATACCATTTTACTTGGTCTGAACACAGTCTAAAAACTCTTAGGAACTTCTGCGACTTATCAAAAAGTTATAATTTTACAAATTCAAATAATATTTTTTGGTTTACTACTAGAAAAAATTAAACCCAGTTCCTATAACATTAATAAAACACCTACATCAAACGGCATTTTATATAGAATAATGTGCAAAAGTCATTGGCCACCAATTGCTGTTTTAACATCGGTATAATAGAACTGCACAATTTTCAGAACATACTGTCTTTAGCAGGCACAAGTCAGTATTTACTGTGTCCTGCCCAACAGAAAAGTGGTTACTTGGTTGCTACCCTTCCCAAAAAAAGGAAAAAAAATCCTGATCAAGCTTCCTGATGAAGCTGCCAGATGCTGCTATTGCTCGTGTAAGGGGAGGTCACAATAAATACTTGCCACCATACCCTACAGATTTTCTGTTAGTGTTTCAGCTTTTTAATACCACAAACAAATTTCCGGCTTTTCTGTACTCCAATTAAGAGACTGAGAAATAATTATACATGGTCATTATGCCATTGCTAAAACAACAAATCTAATGGCGGCCTCAAACTTTTGCAAAGTACTGCATGTTCTGAAATTTTAACTTCTGATTTGGACCACTTATGTGGTCCTTTCATTAACTGACACAAGGATGGTTTTATTTGAATTAAAGATTCAAATTAAGGTTTGATTTATTTCGCTTTAAGACAATGCAAATAGTATTCTAGAATCAAAATGTGTGTACTAGTGTAAGCTATATTACATGTATCTTGTTTTATTACAAGGTAATAGAACAAATAACCAAATAAAGTAAAATAATAGGCAGAACATTTATTTAATTAATTTAATTAAATAATTAAGCACTTAAGTTTGCAATGTCAACACAAGGCGACAGCAAGTGCACAGCACAATAACATTATACATACCTGGTGAGGTTTTGGCCTCTGTGCTTGTGCCGCAGTTTCCCTGTGAGGATACAAAGACAGAAATATTATTTTTCATTTCTCACATCATTTTGTGGCACCCATCAGGTTTAAGCTAAAGAGGAGAGTGTTTTTATTTTCTAGCATACCTGGGAAGAGGGTCCTCCTGATAGTCCTTTCCCCGCATTTACCTCTTCCTTCACATCCACGTGATCTGAAGTAAAAGTGGAGAATGGTGGAGAGAGATTTATAAGAAAGAGCTAGACTTCTAAAACAAGAGCCAGCACAACGTCATTTACTCCTCTTCCAGCATTAGCGTGGCCAGTGTATTATTTCCTCCACAATAATGACAGAAAAAGTACATAAAAGTAGCGAAGGATGTTCTTTTTCCCCAAAAGCATTGAAGGGCACAGCACAGATAACCTAGTGTGCCTGAACAGCACACATTCAACCATTTATAAAATGTATTTTTCAATGACGCAGATGTGATTAGTCGCTCTTATTTCCTGTGAATGTAATCATTTTATATTATGACGATGAATTGGATATATACACGGGTGAATTTGTTTGATTCACAATGTTCATTTCAACAAGAAAGCATAGACAGAACGGAACAGGTTGTTGCCACATGAAAAATAGAGATCTAGGGCTTCTCTCTAGAAATTGCAAGATCAAACCAAGGCTATGCCATAGCCACCCATGGCTTTAAGTGTATCAGTGGAAGGATTCCAGCTCTCACCCTCCTAGACATGGTATAATTAAATTGCTTTACAAATATAGCTTCTACAGTGCACGTGCAGACATAGCTGGATTAGATGGTATGTAGTGCACTGGCACCTCAAGTATTCAAAAGGAAACAGTTTTCACAAATACATTCACAGGCCACTTTATTGTGTACACCTTTCTAGTACCAATTTGGACCTTCAGAACTGCCTTCATTCCTCATGGCACAGATTCAACAAGGTGCATCCCAATGGTGCTCCACTGGATTGGGATCAGGTGACGGTGGAGGTCACTTGAGTACAATGAACTTGAGACGACTTGAGCTTTCCAACATGGCGGAAGATGGTTACACTGTGGTCAGAAAGGGATGGACATGGTCCTTAACATTACTCAGGTAGGCTTTGGTGTTTAAACGATGCTCAATTGGTATTAAGGGGCCCAAAGTGTGCCAAGAAAATATCCCCCACTTCATTACACCACCAGCAGCAGCCTGAACCGCTGCTATATGGCAGGATGGATCCCTGCCTTCATGTTGTGCATGCCAAATTCTGACCATCTGAAGGTCAGGGGAGAAATCGAAACTCAGACCCGGCAACAATTCACCCATCTTCTATTGACCAATTTTGGTGAGACTGCGCACACTGAAGCCTATTCTTAGCTGACAGGAGTGGCACCCGGTGTGGTCTTTTGCTGCTGTAGCCTATCTGCTTCAAATGTTTGACCTGTTTTTGGTGAGATGTTCTTCTAGTAGTGGTTATTTGAGCAACTGTTGGCTTTCTATCAGATTCGAACCAGCTTGGCCGTTCTCCTCTGGCATCAACGAGGCATTTTCACCCAGAGGACCACTGGTCGATGGATATTTTCTCCTTTTCTGACCATCCTCTGTAAACCCTAGAGATGGCTGTGAATGAAAATCAGTAAATCAGCAATTTCTAAACTTCTCAGACCAGCCCGTCTAGCAAAAACAACCATGCCATGTTTAAAGTCACTTAAATGACATTTTTCCTCCATTCTGATGCTCACTTTAAACTTCAGCAGGTTGTCTTGACCATGCCAACATGCCTAAATGCACCGGGTTGCTGCCATGCGATTTCCTGATTAGATATTTGCCTTTACGTGCACGTTAACAGGTGTACCTAATAAAGTGGAGTGCATGTCTGTTGTGAAATATAGATCATTCCATGCCCTTCCATTCCTTCCTATGGAATTGAACCTTGAGTCTTGAGACATAATATATTTTTAACGTTTAGTTCACTAATTTTAATAAAGTAGATAAGGCGTGATTCCATAATGTATGTTCCTATGTTAAACATGAATTACATTCACAGTAAATAAGTTCCACACAATCACATGTATCATTAATTTAAAATCAGACTTCGTATTATTACATCATTTTCCTTGGCCAAAAGTAAACAGGGAAATACAATGTAAATGGTTATTATTTAGACTATAAAAGACTCTTAATGTGGCTGTTCCCCAAGTGAGATCAATTAATCCCCACTCAACTGTGATCATAAAGACTTCACACTTTTAAATACGTCGACAAAGCCTCAACCTCTAATACAAGTCACAGTACTTACACCCTCACTCAAAGACCACTCAAAGACCACTCAAATAACCACTGCTGACACAAACTCTAAATTTAGATAGATGACCAATATAGAGTACTGTGCAAAAGTCTTAGGGCACCAAAGGATTTGTTGTTTTAGGAATGGTATAATGATTATACATAATTACTTCTTTTTATTAGAATGCAACCAGAACATACAGGAAATTTGTATGCAGTAATAAAAACAGAAAAGAGATCTGAATATTAGAGGCAGCATGAGATCACCTGGACAGATAAAGAAATAAGAGACAGTTTAAATCTAAAGAACTCTGGGAAGTGCTGAAAGCAGCCTGGTATCATATACCAGAAGATTCATTCAGAAAACTTTGTTCTCCCAAAACAAGATCAAGATGTGCTTAGTGTCAAAGGAATTCACACTAAATACTGACCTTTGCCTGAAACCAGAAACCAGTGTGTTCTGTAAATTTAGTTTTTTTTGTTTACATACAGTGGGGCAAAAAAGTATTTAGTCAGCCACTGATTGTGCAAGTTCTCCTACTTGGGTACATCATAGGTACACTTCAACTATCAAAGACAAAATGAAAAAAAAAAATCCAGGAAATCACATTGTAGGATTTTTAATACAACAATTTTGTGTACCTGAGTAGGTTATTATTATAAAAGTATCACTTTCACCTAAGTGTAATTTTGGCTCCACATGGCCTCTTTTTAACTGAGTATAAACTAAATACTTGCTTTCATATGAAAAATAAAGCACAATGTAACTGATATATTTGAATCTTTTGGGGCTATCTAAATGAATGCCGAGGCTGTTTAAACACAGCATGCATGCGCGTGATCTTCGCTTCAAAAGCCTGGCTTAAATTAGTGGGAACATATTACATTGAATTTTATTAATGGAATAGAATGAGCCTGCAGTAGAGCGACTGACTAACTTAAGTGAGACTTACTGAAATAAGCCTTCGTGGTTAGCACTGTCGGCATTAATGTTGCTAAATTATATATATATATATATATAGAACACACACCACCACACACAATATACAATAAATACCTACATACATATATATTACATCCATACATACATATATATACACACACAACCACACCACACACACACACACACACACACACACCCCACACACACACACACACACACCCCACACAAAGTGGGCAAACAAAGTATTAGTCGCCACTGATTGTGCAGGTTTCCCTAATAGAAGATGAGAGGGTCTGATTTCGTCATACATACACTTCAATATGGACACACTGAGGTGGGAAAAAAAACCAGAAATCACATTGGTTAGATTTTTAAAAGAATTTTAGTGGTAAATCATGGTGGAAATAAGTAATTTGTCACCCACAAACAGCAAGATTTCTGGCTCTCACAGATTTGTAACAACTTCTTAAGAAGCTCTTCTGCCTCCCCAATTACCTTATTAATGGCAACCTGTTTTGACCGTCGTTATCTTATAAAGACACCTGTCCACAGCTCAAACATTCAGACTCCAAACTCAAACCAATGGCCAAGACCCAAAGAGCTGTCGAAAGACCAGGAAGCAATTTGTAGACCTAAAGCAGGCTGGGAAGGTGAATCTACAATATGGCAAAGCGGTTGGTGTGAATAATCAACTGTGGGAGCATTGTAAGAAATGGAAGACATACCAACATTTATACATCTCCCCCGATCTGGGGCTCCACGAAATCTCATCCCGTGGGGTCAAAATGACCATGACAACTTTGAGCAAAAATCCCAGAACTGCACGGAGGGACCTGATGAATGACCTGCAGAGAGCTGGGACCAAAGTAGCAAAGGGACTCAGATCATGCAGTGCCAGGCTCGTCCCCCTGCTTAAGCCAGTACATGTCCAGGCCCGTTTGCCAAAGAGCATATGGATGATCCAGAAGAGAATTGGGAGAATATCATGTGGTCAGATGACACCAAAATAGAACTTTTTGGTAAAAACTCAACTCGTCGTGTTTGGAGGAAGAAGAATGCTGAGTTGCATCCCAAGAACACCATAACTACTGTGAAGCATGGGGGTGGAAACATCATGCTTTGGGGCTGTTTATCTGCAAAGGGGACAGGACGACTGATCTGTGTTAAGGGAAGAATGAATGGGGCCATGTATCGAGAGATTTTAAGCCAAAACCTCCTTCCATCAGTGAGAGCTTTGAAGATGGAGCGTGGCTGGGTCTTCCAGCATGACAATGATCCCAAACACAACACTGCTCAGGCAAACGAAGGAGTGGCTCCGGTACAAAGCATTCAAGGTCCTGGAGTGGCCTAGCCATTCTCCAACCTCAACCATAGAAATGTGTGGAGGGAGTTGAAAGTCCGTGTGGCCCCAAAACAATCACGCTCTAGAGGAGAGCTGCATGGAGGAATGGGCCAAATACCACTACAGTGGTATGGAAAAAGTTTGGGGGCACCCCTGATATTTCATGATTTTTCTTTATAAATCATTGGTTGTCCAGCTCAGCAATTTCAGGTAAATATATCATATAGCAGATGAACACCGTGATATTTGAGAAGTGAAATTAAGTTTATAGGTTTTACAGAAAGTGTGCAGTAATTATTCAAACAAAATTAGGTAGGTGCATAAATTTGGGCACCTTTGTCATTTGAATACCTTTAGCACTAATTATTGGAACACAAAATTTGTTTTGTAAGCTCATTGACCCTTGATCTACATACACAAGTGAATCCAACTATGAGAAAGTGTTAAGGTGGCCAATTGGAAGTTTTTCTCCTCTTTGCATCTTCTCTGAAGAGTGGTAACATGGGAGCCTCAAAAAACTCCTCAATGGCCTGAAAACAAAGGTTGTTTCACAACAATCATGGTTCAGGGAAAGGTAAAAGCGCTCTCAGAGATTTCACTGTCAGTTTCCACTGGAGGAACATAGTGAAGCAATGGAAGAACCACAGGCACGTTCTAGTTAAGAAGGAACTCCCTACTTGGCAGACCAAGAAAAATCTCAGATTGGGGCAGAGCGAAGATGGTGAGAACAGTCCATAGTCCAATCCACAGACCACCTCCAAAGACCTACAAACCTCATCTTCTGCATATGGTGTCATGTTTCATCTATTCAACTATACAGCGCAACTTGACAGAGAGGCTGTATTGGAGATAATGCAGAAGAGCTTTTCTGCAGACACCACAAACAGAGTCACTTGAAGGTGTGCTACAAAGCACATTTGACAATCCGTCTTCATTTTGGAATAAAGTGCTGTTACTGATTAAACTAAAATAGTTATTTGAACATAACAAGGAGCGGAAAAAGAACACACAATCCCAATACAAACACTTGCTACCCCACAGTAAAATTTGGTGGTCGGTTCCAGCAAACAAAAAAAAAATTGCTGTGGGACTGTTTGGCCAGGTCGCAGGTACTAGACATCTTTTTAAAGTGAGGTCGGCATGGATTTCAGTTAATTCTATTCTCCAGATTCCCTTGAAAACAATGTTCAAGATCAGTGACAAAGTTGCACCGAGGACCAACGACCCAACCCTGCTCAAAATCTACTAAGGCCAAGTTTCATGCAGAGGAACCAGTACCAACGTTCTGGAATGGCCATCTCAGTCCCCAGACATGATAGTACTGAAAATGTGGGCTGTCCATGCTCGGAAAACAATCAACCTACTGAACTGAGATGTTCTAAGAAGAATGGTCAAGCACCTTCAAACAACCAGAATCCAGACTGGAACTGTAGGAAGCGTTTAGGCGGCTGTTATTTCTACAAAGGTGGATCTACTAAATATTGAATGTCATTTTTTCTGCTTGGGGTGCCAAATTTAAAAATGCACCTGCCTAATTGTGTTTGAATAATTACTGCACACTTTCTGTAAATCCTATAAACTTCATTTCACTTCTCAAATATCACGGTGTTCATCTGCTATATGATATATTTAACTCAAGTTGCTGATCTGAACAACCAATGATTTATAAACTAAAATCATGAAAATGATCAGGGGTGCCCAAACTTTTTCATACCACTGTACAGTGTGTGCCAACCTGGTGAAGACTTGCAGGAAACGTTTGACCTCTGTCATTGCCAACAAAGGTTATGTTACAAAGTACTGAGTTTGATTTACCATGATTTACAATTAAATTCTTTAAAAATCCTATATGATTTCATGGATTTTTCTTTCCTCATTTTGTCTCTCATAGTTGAAGTGTACCTATGATGAAAATTACAGACCTCTCTCATCTTTCTAAGTAGGAGAACTTGCACAATTAGTGGCTGACTAAATACTTTTCGCCCCACTGTTCTTCCGGTATTTTCTGTTTGTATATTAATAAAGATACTGCCAAATCATTATATATGGCCATTATACCATAGCAATCCATTAGTGGCTTAAGACTTTTGCACAATGCTGCAAATTTAAATCCCATTCTGAATTCATGTAATATAATCAAGACATTATTTACTTCACAAACCACTCATTTCATGCATCTGCTCCGAGACTTGCAAAATGCTACATTCATAAAGTAGAAAAGGGACCAGCTCGATTCTTAAATATTTACCACATCCGCTTCCCTTTTAGCTCCGACATGAACACACAATTGGGTAAAAGCTGGGTCTGTGGCTGCTTTGACGCCCTTGTCTGGCCAGAAAGGGAAGCAGAGGACTGAAACGCACCTGTGGCCAAAAAGAAGGACTCAGGAGTTCTTTCAGGAAGAGGGGGAGGCGAGTCTTCACTCTTGTCACTGTCTGAAGCATACAAGAGCATGGTTACCCATAGCTCGCACTAACACTACAACAAACACATCTTAGGCTGACTCCTGGTGTGAAGAGAAGCTTCAAGACGCAGGCCCAGTCACTGACCAAAACCGCCCTGAAACAAGCCAAGCCAGACACGGCATACAGGATGTGTCTCACGTGCAGCTCATTCACCATCGCACAGATCACACCATCATTTTAATGCTCTAGAAAATAGCCATTTGAGACATGTCACGATGAAGGGCAGCGACAGCAAGTTAAGGGCTAAACAGCCCGCCATTCCAGCTCATCATCAACCCATGATTCCACAGCTGCAGCTCATTTCACAGCACATGCACTAAATTCATAGCTCAGCTCAAAATCAACTCCGAATCACATGCCTCCATCTCCATTGAAATTAACTCTCGTTTGAAAAAATGTGGCAGAAAATAAGCATCCATTCACAGATTGAAAAGAGACAGCGAGATCATGGTTCCAAAATGTTAGTGGGTAAAAGATGCATTTGAGAGGGCAAGTGAGCAAGAGAGAGGTCGGGACCACATTAACATTCAGGTTTCACGAGGCCCATTTCCACCCAGCAATGCA
This sequence comes from Ancistrus triradiatus, assembly GCA_025084515.1. Classification (NCBI taxonomy): domain Eukaryota; kingdom Metazoa; phylum Chordata; class Actinopteri; order Siluriformes; family Loricariidae; genus Ancistrus; species Ancistrus triradiatus. The sequence continues at coordinate 107,101 of JAJAGP010001805.1, read as the reverse complement.
CACATACCAGCAGTAGGGCTCATGCTCAGTTCTCAGAGGAGAAAAAATATCCAACAGCTCTCTGAGGCATCAGAGCACCAGCACCCTCAGAGCAGAGCGGCTCTCAAACACAACACTCATGTCATTCATATTCACAGCATTCCATTTCAACAACACATTTTCAATAAGAGTCTCTCAGTGGGAAAGGGGGTGTCCCAGACATGTGGAATGCATATACCTCCAGGACTAATCTGATCTGTTTTCATTGCACTCTACACTTGAACAGACGGCTTTCTGAATAAGAACATGAAAACATGGAATAATCATCACTCTAGAAGTCCCAAATCATGCAGGAACCTGAACCAATGCAGTAGAACCTTTATTTTGAGTCATTTTTGTATCATTTGATGTTTAATTGATGCGTCCAAAAATGAGCATATATTAATAAATGAATAAATACCCAAGAATAAATCATGGTAATTGCATTTGAAGTTTCACATGCATTTTCTGAAAGACGTATAAAGGATGTGGAATAATAAAGCAGGCAATTAATATACAAGTCCAGCAGCCAGTCAAACGTCCATTCGCTTTAACGTTTTGAGGTCTTGAAATAACAATAAATAATCATAGGAAATAAAAATCTGTCTTAACTCCGGATCCACGAAGGCCATCATTCAGTCCAAAGCTCTCCAACTTACCGGTTTCTTGCTTGTTAGCTCATGTGTGGACTAGAGACTGTTCTAACTTAGATTTGGTTGATGTGTGTAGAGAAGCTACTGGTGTTTTTGTATGACGTTCCACTACTTATTTGTAACAAGCTGTCACTTTCCCCTACACAGTGTTGCACTGCATTTTCTATAATTACTGTGAACTTACATAAATTAAAAATGCAGCAGACTCATGGTTTCAGGAGCATCTACATGTTTAGGTATCGTTTCTATGTAGCCGTCTTTTGAAAGTACCCTTTACGTTTACATTAGTGTCTCCTGAAAAGACCATGTGACTATGGTAATGTCCAGTCAACATCCATTTCAGACAACGTCCTATTTCACAGAATGTCATGTGGACGTTAAATGGCACATACCTTTGTTATAAACAATGCATTTCAGTCTTGGTAAGTGTGATAAGTACACCACATCAGCACCGGTGGATATTCGTTACAGGAGTAAGGTGACAACGAGACCAGTCCAACACACTCACACTGCTGCAATTTAGAGTAGCAAATTTACCTAAGGCATGTCTTGTGGGAGGAAAGTATACAGCATGTACCAAATTATTATGCAAGTGGTTTATCATTACCAGTTCAGTAAAATGAGCAAATTAAGTCTTTGTTTTATTTCTGATATGTTTTTAGATGGTATCACAGGTTTGTTAATTAGTTTGCCAGGTGATCTTGATTAAATTGAAACTTACAGTGGTGCTTGAAAGTTTGTGAACCCTTTAGAATGTTCTATATTTTGCATATATATGACCTAAAAACATCATCAGATTTTTCACACAAGTCCCTAAAGTGGATAACGACAACCCAGTTAAAACAAATGAGACAGGAAAATATTATACTTGGTTATTATTTATTGAGGAAAATGATCCAATATTACATATTACGTGAATGCAAAAAGTATGTGAACCTCCTCTAGGATTAGCAGTTAATTTAAAGGTGAAAATTAGAGTCACAGGTGTTTTTTCAATCAATGGGAATGACAGTCAGGTGTGTGAGTGTGGCCACCCTGTTTTTTTCATTTAAAGAACAGGGATCTATCAAAGTCTGCTCCTCACAACACGTTTGTGGAAGGTGTATCATGGCAGATGGCACGAACAAAGGAGATTTTTCTGAGAGCTCAGAAAGAGAGTTGTTGATGCTCATCAGGCTGAAAAAGGTTACAAAAAACATCTCTAAAGAGTTTTTGGACTCCACTAATCCACAGTCAGACAGATTGTGTACAAATGGAGGAAAAATTCCAGACCATTGTTTACCCCTCCTCAGGAGTGGTCCGATCAACAAAGATCACTCCAAGAGCAAGGGCGTGTAATAGTTTGTAAGGTCAACAAAGGACCCCCAGGGTAACTTCTAAGCAACTGGAGGCCTCTCTCATATTGGCTAATGTTAATGTTCATGAGTCCACACCATCAGAAGAACACTGAACAACAATGGTGTGCATGGCAGGGGTTACAAGGAGAAAGCCACTGCTCTCCAAAAAGAACATTGCTGCTCGGTCTGCAGAGTTTGCTAAAGAGATCACGTGGACGAGCCAAAAGGCTATTGGAAGAATTGTGTCGTGGACGGATGAGACCAAAATAGAACTTTTTGGTTTAAAAGAAAAGCGTTATGTTTTGTAAGAAAGGGCATAAGAAAAAACACTGCGTTCCAGCATAAGAAAACCTTATCCCCATCTGTGGAACCCAATGGTGGTAGTATCATGGTTTGGCCCTGTTTTTTGCCTGCATCTGGGCAGAAATGGCTTGCCATCATTGATGGAACAATGAATTCTGAATTCCTATCAGAGAATTCTAAAGGAAAATGTTCAGAACATCTGTCCATGAACTGAATCTCAAGAGAAGGTGGGTCATGCAGCAAGAAAACGACCCTAAGCAAAGAATGGTTAAAGAGAAGAATAAAGTTCATGTTTTTGGAATGGCCAAGCCAAAGTTCCTGACCTTAATCCAATGGAAATGTTGTGGAAGGACCTGAAGTGAGCAGCTAATGTGAGGAAACCCACCAACATCCCAGAGCTGAAGCTGTTCTGTACGGAGGAATGGGCTAAAATTCCTCCAAGCCGGTGTGCAGGACTGATCAACAGTTACAGGAAACGTTTAGCTGCAGTTATTGCTGCACAGGGGGGTCACACCAGATACTGAAAGCAAAGGCTCACATACTTTTGCCGCTCACTAATTACTAATAAACTAAGTAATATTGGAGAATTTCCTCAATAAATAAATGACCAAGTATAATAGTTTTGTCTCATTTGTTTAACTGGATTCTCTTTATCTACTTTTAGGACTTGTGTGAAAATCTGATGATGTTTTAGGTCATATTTATGCAGAAATATAGAAAATTCTAAAGGGTTCACAAACTTTCAAGCGCCACTGTATGACCTGGGTTTGTCTGTCCACCCAGGTCATCTGCTGTGGAAATGTTTGTAACTCGAACCCTCTGGACTTACCTATGCTACCATCTAGCCCTTCACTTCTTAGCTCTCTCATAAATGCTTCAGCTTTTGGATTCTCCCATACTCCCATTCTGCTGAAGTAGAGACCAGGTTTGCTTATTTCCTCATCCTGGACATTTCTTACTTCTTCACTGATTGAACTGCGCATCTCCTCTTTTGAATTTCCTGCTTTCACTGAGTGCATATACATGCACGTAATAATCTGATCATAATTGGATTTCTGCAGTTATCCGATTATTCAAGTGGTCATGTAAACAGCACACTGTTTTCCCATCGGATTACGGTCTGGATATCAGAGTATGATATTCAATAAGGAGAGCTAAATTTTCTCTCAGTAACCAGGTTTCCCAGCACATCTATACCCTTACTCAGATTTCAACCCATCAAATGCATGCGGTTGCCAGGTCCATTATTTCTAAGAGACCTGGATTTTTAGGGTTTTTTTTCCTTTGACCTGTGGCTTATTTTTCCTCACGTATCTGGCAACCCCAGAATTAAATGCAGCACGGAATTAAACACAGTAAAATTGCTACCAAACACTTTTGTGGAGAAATGCAGTATATGCTCTAGGAAATAATTTCATTATCTAATTAATATATTTTAATTGAAGCTTGCATCACATCCTTCTGTGAGATTATTGGCTGGTTATGAAGTAGAAATCTGATTATTGCCCAAGTCATATAAGCCCAGAGCTTTCCCATTATTGGATTATCAAAGTGCATGTAAACTCACTGAATGGATTACTGACAAAATCTGATTTTCAGTTATTGGATTACTAAGTGCATGTAAACGCACTCACTGTGTATAAGCCTTGTACAGTTTACAACATCGTGATCCACCGACCCCCTGATTCTCTTCTCTGCTCATTTCAGGAATATGTCTTTTGGTTGTACTTGATGTCCTCAAAACCCCTTACTGATATTGATCTATGGTCTACGGTGACCCACACACCATCACCACCAACTAACAGAGCAGGCATCAACCTTGATGTTGTCTTCACAAAGAACTCCACCACATCCAACACTACAGAAACTCCACATTTCTGCTTTCAGATGTCATTTTTCCTTACACTGCTTCTTAAAACCACTTCTGCTCCCCATTCTACTGCAGTTTCAATCTGAAGAAACTTGAAAATGGTCTTGTTCATTCGCCTCTACCGCCTTTTCATCTTTATCTTCTTCAGACTTAAGATCATTCTGCAGTCTCACAGATCAATCCTTCCGCCTCCAAAATTTCAAATGGCATCTGACTGCCTTTCTGACATCTTTTCCTATATGGTAAGAAGCGTATGCTTAATCTGGACCAGATCCTGAGTTTTTTTCTACAAAACATCAGAAGAAGCGGTCCTCATCACCGCTCAGACCCTCATATAGGCACTTGTCAGTTCCAGACTTTATTTTTTCATTGCCACTAGGTCTTCATGATCCATTGCGCCACTACAAAAGATTCAAAAATGTTGGAGCCTGTCTGGTTCATAGATTACCAAGGTTTTCTCATGGAACTCCTTTACTGAGAGTCTACTGGCTTGATACTGGCATGTTCAAATTTAAAACTTGTCCTCTCTTTCCACTCCTCAAAGGTTGCTGCCCCATGTTATTTACGTTCTTGGACTCACAACAACACACCTGCACATCAAATAAGGTCTTCAGCTTCAGGGTACCAGGTATCCTGAGATCAAATCATGCCTGCAAGGCCAGATCTAGATGTTTCAGTGTCCTGGCTCATCAGTGTTGGAGTGAGCTTCCTACAACAATCAGAAAGACTCATCTCCTCAAACAACAGCTACACTCACCAGCCACTCTATTAGGCACACCTGTTCAACTGCTTTGTTAATGCAATTATCTAATCAGCCATCATATGGCAGAAACTCGATGCATTTAGGCATATATACATAGTCTAGTTTCAAAAAGAGTGGTCTGAAACGTGGAAGAAAGGTGATTTGAGTAACTGAGCATGGCATGGTTGTTAATGCTAGATCAGCTGGTCTGAGTATTTAAAAACTGCTGATCTGCTGGGAATTTCACATGACCATCTCTATGGTTTTACAGAGTATGGTCTGAAAGAGAGAAGGTATCCAAAGAGTGACAATTCTCTGGTCGAAAATGCCTTGTTGATGCCAGAGGTCAGATAAATATGGCCAGGCTGTTTTTGAGAATGGCCAACAACTCTTTCCTTTGCTCCTCAGAAATCTCCTTTGTTCGTGGTGCCATGATACACTTCCACAAACGTGTGTGTTGTGAAGAAAGCAGACTTTGATAGATCCCTGTTTTTTTAAATAAAACAGAGGGCCCCCCCGCACACCCTGAAATTGTCATCCCATTGATTGGAAAGGGTAAAAATCTCACTGTATCTCGCTGTAGAAGCATCTCACTGTACAGCACATTTATTACCTCGCCTAAGTCCCTTCTTAAACCCTTCCCCTCACCCACCCCCACACACCTCCAGAGACCAATGCCTTGATCCCCACTTCTGCGTGGAGTTTGCAAAAACTCTCTACATGTCTGCTTCCTCTGCATAGTTTTTATTTTTAACATGCCAGTAGGAAAAACTGGTAGCTTTAGCATGCCCCCTAGGGGGTGAGAGAGTATGAGCATGAGCAACTTTTCCCTAGAGAGTCTCCTGACATCATTACAACTGCTGAAGAATATGAATGAATGAACAGTTCAATGTAATTTTTTTGACCACTTGGTGGGCGCTGTTTGTAGACAGTTACAAAGATAAACAATGTGGTGTACCTGTATTATTTTGACAGTTAAGAACAGGCTTTACAAAAACATTAAGCAAACAAATATTAGAATATTACCTGACAAATGTTTTGAGCTAAATACTAAAAACATTTTCAGGAGAGCAAGTAAAATGCCAGTCAGGTTTATCCTGACGAGCTTGAAGCCTGTTACTGTACACTGGTGTAAGAGACAGAGAGATACAGTGGGGCAAAAAAAGTATTTAGTCAGCCACTGATTGAGCAAGTTTTTCTCCTACTTAGAAAAAGATGAGAGAGGTTCTGTAATTTTCATCATAGCTACACACTTCAACTATGAGAGACATAATGAGGAAAAAAAAAAAAATCCAGGAAATCACATTGTAGGATTTTTAAAGAATTTTATTGTAAATTATGGTGGAAAAATAAGTATTTGGTCACCCCACAAACAAGCAAGATTTTCTGGCTCTCACAGACCTGTAACTTCTTTCTTTAGGAAGCTCTTCTGTCCTCCACTCGTTTACCTGTATTAATGGCACCTGTTTGACCTCGTTAATCTGTATCTGTATAAAAGACACCTGTCCACAGCCTCAAACAAAGTCAGACAGTCCAGACTCCAAAACTCAACCATGGCCAAGGACCAAAAGAGCTGTCGAAGGACACCAGGAAGAAAATTGTAGACCTGCACCAGGCCCTGGGAAAGAGTGAATCTACAATAGGCAAGCAGGTTGGTGTGAATAAATCAAACTGTGGGAGTAATTGTAAGAAAATGGAAAGACATACAAGACCATTGATAATCTCCCTCGATCTGGGGCTCCACGCAAGATCTCCATCCTGTGGGGTCCAAAATGATCATGGAAACGGTGAGCAAATATCCCAGAAAAAACTACACGGAGGGACCCTGATGGAATGACCGTGCAGAGAGCTGGGACCCAAAGTAACAAAGGCTACCATCAGTAACACACTACGCTGAGAGGGACTCAGATCCTGCAGTGCCAGGCGTGTTCCCCCCTGCTTAAGCCAGTACATGTCCAGGCCCCGTCTGAAGTTTTTGCCAGAGAGCATATGGATGATCCAGAAGAGATTGGGAGAAATCAAATCATGTTGTCAGATGAAACTTTTGTTATTGACCAAATACTTATTTTCCACCATGATTTACAATTACATTCTTTTAAAATCCTACAATGTGATTTCCTGGGATTTTTTCTCCTTTTGTCTCTCATATTTGAAGTGTACCTGTGATGAAAATGACAGACCTCTCATCTTTTTCAAAGTAGGAGAACTTGTACAATCAGTGGCTGACTAAATACTTTTTTCACCCCACTGCATCACCAACACTTACACTCATGGCCACTTAATATTATAACCTGGTCTGCAATAAAAAATATTGAACAGCATAGCTAAGCATGCCTTAACATTTTTATAAGAATGTGCACAGGATGTGGTTTCTCCATCAACCAGCGTTTCTGTTTACTTAATCTGAACCAACAGATGCAGCTTCTCTATTTCCAGTTCTCATTAATAGGGACACAAAGTTGTCTGACAGTTTTGATGCTGTACGTCCGTCTTTAAGTGAAAGTACGAGTGTGCAACAGGGAAATGAGTCCGATTATAATCATGACTTGGTACAAAAGCCGTATACACAAACGGCTGAATCTGAGGAGCAAGAGTGAACTTGGTGCTGTTAACAGTCTGGATGGTCCCAGGAAAGTCAATGCCACTTCTGGATATGGTTACCATAAGGCTTCTTTTTTGCACAGTAATATTTTAAGTGACATTTGTGAATACAGTAACTCCATGTTGTAGTGCTTGCCGAAGGTTTGGTAGGGGGCAGTCACACCAGATACTGAAAGCAAAGGGTCACATACTTTTGCCACTCAGTAATATGTAATATTGGATCGTGTTGTATAATAATTATTTTTTGATTCATTTGTTATAACTGGGTTCTTCTCTATCTACTTTTACGACTGGTGTGAAAATCTATACAGAAATATAGAAAATTCTAAAGGGTTCACAAACTTTTAAGCACCAACTATGAGAGAGTAAGAGTGATAGGGATGAGAGACAAGTAATCTAGGGTATAGAAAGCAGAACTAAAAACTTTGATTGACTGTGTGTGTGTGGTGTTTGTGAATATATCTAATCTATCTATCTATATCTATTCTATCTATCTATTTATCTGTATACAAAATATATAAAAATATAAATAATAAAATAAGGAAAGAATAAACATGAAGGCATAATGATTTTAAGCGCCTTATAAAAACTTAAAAGGGGAAAAAAAAAGCAAAACAAAAAAACAACCCCACACCGGAATAAAGACATGCAGTAGACACGATAAGCAGCCCGCAATTAGCTACTTATTGCAGCAGCTTACTAACATACCTGTCTCTTCATTTGCCTTTGGGCCAAGACCAGCTATAGACATCGAGGTAACCTTCCTGGGGGCGTGGTCATCATGAGGTGCCAAGGATACTGTGCCAGTTGCTGTTGACACAGTAGACTTGCAGTCGGTGTGAGGTGGGATGGGCTGACAGTCCTCGACCTCATCAGGCTCCGGGTCTGAGTGGTCTGAGTGCAGGGGGTTGGTGAAGCACAGGACAGTCCTGATTGGAGCACCGGCCCCTTCAGAGGCAGAACTAGAAGCAGGACTGGAGTCAGATTTGGGATTCGTGCTACGGGTCCACACTGCCTGGCTTTTGTTTGAGCGCAAAGGCAAGTGGTCGGGACGAGACGGGGTTTCCGAGTCCTGAGACAGTGAACTGTTATTGTGACGGACTTTAAAAGCATGCGCTCGCTGTAGGGCACTATTATTCTCGAAACTACGTGGGCCCTCTTGCAAGGGCACTTTCTTGATCTCGACATTCAGGGGTGTGTGTTTATTGGACTCTGGAAGGGACGTGACAGGCACAGAGACGGGCATGACGGGCGCTTCTTGGGCACTCTCACTGTAGTTCTCATTGTGATCAGGCTCTTGCTCGGTAGCCAGCACGTGCAGCACAGGTTTGGGATGGTAGCGGTCATTCTCTTGCCGCACATCACTCACTGTGGGGAAAGCCGAGGGTGGGGAAGGGGTGAGGATGGGTGGCACTGGTCGAGGTTCAGGCGCCTGCAGGATCTCTTCTCGGACGTCACCCTCAACCTGAGAACTGCGAGAGCAAAAAACAGTTAGATGTTAATTAACAGTTTATGAAGTGCAGTGCAAAAGTCTCAGGCCACCATTCCATTTGTAGTTTTCGTTTAGCAATGATATAATGACCATATATCATACTTTCAATGATTGGACCCAAACATTTCAAACATAGATTCATCACTCTACAATACTCTTGCCCTGTTCTCATTCCAATCTTTGGGAGCTTTAGCACATCTTAGCCTTTTTGCCCTGTTCCCCTTCTGAAAAGTGGTTCCTTGGCTCCTACCCTTCCAAAAAGACTTTCTGAACAAGCTTCTTCGACTGTACATGGGTCAACTTCGCATCCTGATGAAGCTGCCAGATGCTGTTGTTCAAGTGTAAGGGCAGGACAAACTAAATACTTGCCACTGTTGCGTTGCCATTTTTCGAATACTGCTTACAAATTTCCTGCATTTTCTGGTTGTATTCTAATAAAGACACTTAGAAATAGCACTGCAGGATCTGAGTCCCTCTCAGCGTAGTGTGTTACTGATGGTAGCCTTGTTACTTTGGTCTCAGCTCTCTGCAGGTCATTCATCAGGTCCCTCCGTGTAGTTCTGGGATTTTTGCTCACCATTCTCATGATCATTTTGACCCCACGGGATGAGATCTTGCGTGGAGCCACAGATCGAGGGAGATTATCAATGATCTTGTATGTCTTCCATTTTCTTACAATTGCTCCCACAGTTGATTTATTCACACCAACCTGCTTGCCTATTGTGGATTCACTCTTCCCAGCCTGCTGCAGGTCTACAATTTTCTTCCTGGTGTCCTTCAACAGCTCTGTGGTCTTGGCCATGGTTGAGTTTGGAGTCTGACTGTTTGAGGCTGTGGACAGGTGTCTTTTATACAGATAACGAGGTCAAACAGGTTCCATTAATACAGGTAACGAGTGGAGGAAGTTACAGGTCTGTGAGAGTCAGAAATCTTGCTTGTTTGTGGGTGACCAAATACTTATTTTCCACCATGATTTACAATTAAATTCTTTAAAAAATCCTGCAATGTCATTTCCTGGATTTTTTTCCTCATTTTGTCTCTCATAGCTGAAGTGTACTTATGATGAAAATCACAGACCTCTCTCATCTTTCTAAGTAGGAGAACTCGCACAATCAGTGGCTGACTAAATACTTTTTTGCCCCATTGTATTTATACCATTGCTAAAACAACAGTAATGTATGTATGTAATCTAATGGTGATCCAAGACTTGCACAGTACTGTATATACACATACAATGACAGCACATGCAATATTTTAATATTGACAGCATCATTTAACTTCTTTCTCACAATTCTGCGTGAAGTAAAAAAAAAAATTGAGAGTGACAGAGACGAAGAGAGCTGATAAAAGAGATGGAAAATCTTGACCACAAAAGAACTGTGAGAAATCCCCACTGATAACACACAAATAGACTTTAAAAACCATACACGCATTCTGAGACTCCCCTGCAGCTCTGAGCGAGGGAGGATGTGGTCATGTGCCCAAAAAGAGGCACTTAGCTGCTGCCCTGCACATGATTCAACACAAGAAACATTGCTTGCTCAGCAAGTACAGAATTCAAATTAGAAGTGAGCCACTGCTTCAGAGAGAACACTGATGGGTGTTTTGACTTACTGGATGGGTTACTGTGACTGTACTTCATTACGAACTCAGGACAGGAACACAGCCTTTTATTACAAAAAGTTCTCCACAAGGTCAGGACTGACTGTTGCTTATGTTTAGTAACAGCTTGCTGTAACTAACCGCAGCAACACGGAGACACAGCCCTGACAAACCACAGGCTTTGCTGGGGTGACAATGTTAATGATTTCATTTCAGCTTCATGTCTATCCCACTAAAACGCCATCAAGTTACAACCATAATGTTTGCTTCTAATTTTACTCAGCACAACATTTAAACAAAAAAAAAATCTTTTTTTGACTGTGGTAGCCTAGTGGTTAGGGTACTGGCCTCTTGACCAGAAGGTCCAGGGTTCAAATCCCACCTCTGCCAAGCTGTCATGGTTGGGTCCTTGAGCAAGACCCTTAACCCACAATTGCTTGGATTCTAAGGTTGTATCAATTGTAAGTCGCTCTGGATAAGGGCGTCTGCTAACTGCTTTGAATGTAAAAAAAATAAAAATAAAAATAAAAAATAAAAAATAAAAAATCATAAAGTTGCATACACACATGCAAGCCATGCGATCAAACGGATGCATCTAAGCAGATGGGCTGGCATGATTGCATTAAAATGCTTTTATTTTATTATCCTTTGCTTAAACTCCTGCCTTTGCTTTTTCATGAATGACGCAGAAAAACTGGCTCTTCCTTTGGGATTACACACAAGCACAGCCTACACACAGAACTCAGCTTACAGCTGGGCTGATCCCCAGAGGAAAAGTTTTCTGGAAACCGCATTGGATTTTTAGCTTATACACAGACTTCCCTCCAAATATGGGCATTCTTGGCTTCTTTTAATCCAATCATGAATCCAGAATATGTTATAGTCTGTACATAAACACTTGCTGCCTTGTTTATATCACAGCATTTATTTCTCAGAGAGTAAAAGGACATTAGATTTAAAACCGCATTCACCAAACACAATAATACACACTCACTGACCACTTTATTAGGGACACCTAATTGTTTCTACACATTGTCCATTTCACCTGTTCCACTTACCCTATTGTAGAACTACAAAGTGCTTCTATTACAGACTGTAGTCCATCTGTTTCTCTTACATACTTTGTTTGTCCCCTTTACTGTGTTCTCTAATGAACAGGGACCCCCACAGGACCAGCACAGATCAGGTACTTTTGGGGGGGTGGATCATTTCCAGCACTGCACTGACACTGACACGGTGGGTATGACTAGATCAGATTACAGCAGTGCTGCTGGAGTTCATAAACCAACATGTCCACTCACTGTCAAGTCAGATCTATTTATATAGCGCTTTTTACAATGGAGCATTGTCTCAAAGCAACTTTACAAGTTTAGATATCTCCTATATAGTCCAGCAGTGACAGAGAGGTGTTTAAAAACTTCCAGCAGCACATTGCTGTGTCTAATCCACTCATACCAGCACACAACACACTAACGCCACCACCACATCAGTGGTCAGTGCAGTGCTGAGGAATGATCCTCCACCCCAAACAGGACCTGAACTGTGGTGGTCCTGACCATTAGATATCAGAGTAAAGGGAAACTAACAAAATACGTAGAGAAACAGGACTACATTCTGGTCAGTGTGTAGAACTACAAAGTGCTTCTATATGGGAAGCAGAAACTGATAAATGGACGGGTGTCGAGAAAACAAGGAGGCGGACCTAATAAAGTGAAACATATACTTAATATAGAAAAAAACAAAGGCAAGCAAAACCTTACAAAGTGATTGTGCCTTTGATCAATGTAATGAAAAATATTCATGGTTTCAAAGAGGATCTCAAACTACACTGCAGGAAGTTTATGACAATACTTATTTTACCCAATTTTTAAGAAAGCTTTCAAAAACAACAAGGATCATAGCTCTGTGTGCAATCACGGTTCATGCTTTTTGGATTTGTTTTATTGGCAGAGTCAGAACACGCAAGTCATACAGACTCACTGCCTACTGACAAACTAAAGATATCAAAAGACACAGTGCCACACAATAGCCACCCAGAAAGAGCTAAAAGAAAGAGAGACGAGACAGAAAAGGGAGAAGGGGACATATGCATGAGGGTAAAACAAGGATTTTAAACATCACATTTGTGTGGTATGAACACACAAAGCTCAGCATGAACCTCCTCCGAATGAACAATTTATGACAAAACAACGACAAAAGAAAATCCACACCCATTTACCACCCACCCACCACAGAGCGTAGCGCTTAACCAAACCCACCCACTCACCCACCCAAACCCTGATATACAACGTACTGCAAAGCTGCCACACACATTTCATACAGCGCACTGTCACTTTAACAAAAGAAAAAAAAAACATAACCTCACGAGCCATGGGGGTGCGAAGGGGGTGGGGTTTTACCTCCGGATACGTGGTGGTTTGGGTGGGGGTGTGTCCCATTGGTCCTCATCCGAATTCTGTCCGGGTTTTTCCGGACTGCCTTCATCCTTGGGTTAAGTGGGTGGGTGGAAAAACACAAGACACACACACACGGAAAATAAAGACAATTAAGACAATGGGTAAAAAAGTTGCACGAGTGCTGTAGAAATTGGAGAGTCCCACTTACATCCAAAATACTGCAAACATGAAGAACTAGGGCTGGTGTCATCCCAAATCACAACAGGTGCAAAGATGTTGGGCACTTTCTACAAGCTGAGTTTAGATCCAACTGATCTACTCTACAATATTTGCTCTCCAAACCATTTTCCAAAGTGAGGCATATTTGAATAACAGGGTTTGACTATGTGGTGGGTACGTAATGTTCAAAAATTCGCAATAAAATCTGTTCAAATATCGCAAAAATATCAAACGTCTCTATCCTTTTCAGAGGACTTTCATCCTGGTCACTACACACAACCAAAGGACAATTCATACATACTATCCTTAAATAAACAGTACAAACAGAAAATACTCTTTTTGTTGTTTTTTTTCCTGCCACTTCAGCACACACAGTGGGGCAAAAAAAAAAATATTTAGTCAGCCAATGGACAGAGGTCAAACATTTCTGTAAGTCTTCACCAGGTTGGCACACACTGTAGCTGGTATTTTGGCCCATTCCTCCATGCAGATCTCCTTTAGAGCAGTGATGTTTTTTGGGGCAACACGGACTTTCAACCTCCCTCCACACATTTTCTATGGGGGTTGAGGTCTGGAGACTGGCTAGGCCACTCCAGGACCTTGAAATGCTTTTTACGGAGCCACTCCCTTCGTTGCCCGAGTGGTGTGTGTTTGGGATCATTTGTCATGCTGGGAAGACCCAGCCACGTTTCCATCTTCAATGCTCTCACTGATGGAAGGAGGTTTTGGCTTAAAATCTCACGATACATGGCCCCATTTCATTCTTCCCTTAACACGGGATCAGTCGTCCTGTCCCCTCTGCAGAAAAACACAGCCCCAAAGCATGAGGTTTCTGCCCCATGCTTCACAGTAGGTATGGTGTTCTTGGGATGCAACTCAGCATTTTCTTCTTCCAAACACGACGAGATAAGTTTTTTACCAAAAATTTCTATTTTGGTTTCATCTGACCACATGATATTTCTCCCAATCCTCTTCTGGATCACCCATATGCTCTCTGGACAAACTTCAGACGGGTCTGGACATGTACTGGCTTAAGCAGGGGGGACACGCCTGGCACTGCAGGATCGGAGTCCCTCTCGGCGTAGTGTGTTACTGATGGTAGCCTTTTTTACTTTGGTCCCAGCTCTCTGCAGGTCATTCATCAGGTCCCCCCGTGTAGTTCTGGGATTTTTGCTCACCGTTCTCATGATCATTGTGACCCCCACAGGATGAGATCTTGCGTGGAGCCCCAGATCGAGGGAGATTATCAATGATCTTGTATGTCTTCCATTTTCTTTACAATTGCTCCCACAGTGATTTATTCACACCAACCTGCGTGGCCTATGTGGATTCACTCTTCCCAGCCTGCTGCAGGTCTACAATTTTCTTCCTGATGTCCTTTGACAGCTCTTTGGTCTTGGCCATGGTTGAGTTTGGAGTCTGACTGTTTGAGGCTGTGGACAGGTGTCTTTTATACAGATAACGAGGTCAAACAGGTGCCCTTAATACAGGTAACGAGTGGAGGACAGAAGAGCTTCTTAAAGACGAAGTTACAGGTCTGTGAGAGCCAGAAATCTTGCTTGTTTGTGGGTGACCAAATACTTATTTTCCACCATGATTTACAATTAAATTCTTAAAAAATCCTACAATGTGATTTCCTTCCTTATTTTGTCTCTCATAGTTGAAGTGTACCTATGATGAAAATGACAGACCTCTCTCATCTTTCTAAGTAGGAGAACTTGCACAATCAGTGGCTGACTAAATACTTTTTTGCCCCACTGTATTTGTGCATATTTATGGCATACACTTTACATTAAAAACATCTGTGCACTCATTACAGTAGATATGAATGTGATAAAAAGTCCAGATTTTTCAAACAAGTCTTTTATATTTTCTTCATGACAGAAAGTGCATCTTGAGGACATGTGAGCAGGGCTACGCTCTGTAGAAACAACTTTGATTAGAGTTATTAACAGTGCCCTAGCAGTGCCTCTCTGTCTGGTAAAAAGGCTGCGTAAATGACAGCAGGAGACCGTGTGCTTCGGAGACAGAGAGTTAGTGTGTCTAAATGAATCTATGGGCAGTAGCCAGACAGGGCATGTGTGTGTTCTCAATGCCAGATGAGGGCTGATTCTCAGGCTCTAAGCACTTTATGGGAGCATTATGTTAGCAATTCTCTGCATTACAAACAGGAAGCGAAGTCCAGCTCATGGCTAAGTGCCAGCTTTCTATATTCTCACACGCTCGAGGTTCTTTTTTAACTTACTAGGTTCTTCCCTTGTTTTAGGCAAGAAACATCTGTAAGACTGGATAGGGAGACGCAGAGAGTAAGGTTTTTCAAAACATGGTACAAATGCGTACAGCGGCAGGATGAGAGAATAGGCAGTTTACAGATGAACAAAGGGCTAGAATTAAAATGGCGAGAAGGGTTTTACCCTTAGATGTGACACTTCATCATGAAACATCTGCCTGCATTACTGCCTGAAAAACATAAGGGTTAGGGAAGTAGCTGCACTGCTGCCTACAAGCTGTCTCCCAAACCTCAAACTCTTTAATAAACACCAAGCTCGAAATAGTAACAAAGCTGTTATAGTGCTGTACGCAGTGGTGTAGGAAACAACCCAGTAATTTGTTAATCCACGAGTCTAGCTGCTATTATTGTTCTGCTTATTTAATCATCCATCCCCGAGAGTTTTCCCTTTAGCTCAACACTAGACAAACTCTCATCAACTGGAAAATTGGGGCTAAAATTGTATAACGTGTGCAAGGCATTAGATACACTACTCAATTTCTTAAGGAATTCAGTTGTTCCCTGTGAACAGCTCTTTTGTAACCTGGCTGTTTTCTTTACTTAATTATAAGCTAGTCCACATACCTACAGAGTAATCTTTGTAGATAATAATCGGTTTATAAAAATATAAAACTCAGTTCATAAAAGGATCCAAACAACCAGTGAGGAAAAAAAATCCAATGAGCCTCGGATTTTCTCAGCGTTCTGCATGTTATCGTTCTTGAGAAGCTGGAACAAATCTCCATACAGTAGGTGTACTGAGCTATTCAAGGCATGTGTTCTCGAGGAGGGCCAAATGTTGGCCAGATTCTGAATGAAAAGCAAAGAATCCAAACTCACCATGCCATCTGTTAACTCCGAATTCGTCGGACTCTCCAACAGCAACAGCTGTTTCTCAAAAAGTTGGGCGATTGCTCGATGAACTAACTCGTACTGCTCCTACGGGAGAGCAAATCAGACACGAGTTCAGAACACAAGCATATTTAAAAGCTTTTCTGTGGACTCTGTTCGCTTACCTTGGTCTGAACTGCCGAGTGCCTCTGCGTCCGCATCTCCTGAATCAGCTGAAAGACGTTAAAATCCTCCGGAATTCTCTATTAGAAACAACAGTTGAGTGGCAGATGAGGCTAATGATCTGACGAGGCCAAGTACTGATAACCTAGCTGGATTCAAAGGCAAACATGCAGTTACCCCAGCTTTCAGCAGGTTCCACGTGTAGTCGATGGCACAGATGGCACCTGTTCTCCCACATCCAGCACTGCAAAAAACAAACAAAAAGATCAAATAGGTGCAATTCACAAACCTCAACATAATTCCCAAAGCATCTTCAAACACGCAGATGGTCTAACATTGTCCTCCCAATTCATATGGTCTGCCCGTCATAAAAAATGGTAAAGCGTCCTTGTGCTTGGGAGAGACGATATATAAATAAAGCCAGTTCTAATTCTATTGCTGTATGGCTTAGAGACAGTGGCACTGACAAAGAGACAGGAAGCAGAGCTGGAGGTGGCACAACTTAAGATGTTGAGGTTCTCTTTAAGAGTGTCTAGGGTGGACAGGATTAGGAATGAGATCATCAGAGGGACAGCACAGGTTGGAAAATTGGGAGACAAAGTTCAGGTATTGCCTTCTAACCAAGTCATAAACATTCCATTCAGGGCTGCTACACCTTCCAAAAAACAGACAGTAAAGCATTTACCACTTTGTAACGTTGCCATACCTTTTCACCACATTTAAAAAGACATTTTGGCACCGAGGCTACAAAGCAATGAAGTGTTTCAGGTGTTATTGTCTCCCACTGTTCCTGCAAACCCCATCTTAAGATGTGAAGTGTAACAGTAGAGGGTTGCTGTCACATTTTTCGTTTCAACATTGTCCACATTCTCTACTGGGGACAGGTCAGGACTGCAGGCAGGCCACTTCCGTACCCTCTTCTTCCATAGCCATGCCTTTGTAGCATGAGCAGGATGAGGTTTTGCATTGTCTTGTTAAGGAATGCATGGACGTCCCTGGAAAAGACGTCGTCTTGAAGGGAACTTACGTTGTTCTAAAATCTCAACGGACTTTTCTGCATTAATGCTGCCATCACAGAAGTGTAAATTACACTTTTTGGACTTGCTGATACCAGTCTGGAGGGTGCTTTTCGACCACAGTGTCCATTTGTTCCAAAAAAAATGTGGAATAATGATGCGTCTGACCAGAGTCTGGACACGATTAGCATAATGTTTCTTTTTTACACAGTAAACTGTGGCATTTGCCAGCATAACTCTGTATTGTAGTGCCTGACAAAGGTTTGCCCAAGTAATCCCTTCCCCATGTGGTTCTATGAATTCTATTCAGCTATTAATTCTATTCAGCTATTAATGAATGACGACTCTGATCCAGTGCCATCTGAGATAGAGTTTAGGTTCGCACCCTTGCCCTTTACACACTGAAATCCTTGAATTGTTTAATAATATTACACATTGTAGAGAAAGAAATACGCAAATCCCTTAAATACTTTCTTTGAGGAACTTTATTTTTAATAATTTCAATCATTATCAAACATTTGTTGATAAACTGGAGATCCTCTGTCCCTCTTAGCTCCTCAAAGACTCAGCCTTTTGTGGAACCAAATCATGATTATAATCACCTGTTTGGAACCACATTAATATTTAATTGTTGGGTTTTTTTACCTCATCACTAGCCCTAAATTGCTCCTTCCCAACTTTATTTGGGAATGTGTCTCAGCACTAAAATGTAGGAATGAATCTATACTAACAAATGAAATGAAGGCGACCAGACAAAACATGGAATATATTGGGTTCATACCGTCTTCAATGAAATACAAGTTGAAGTAAATGTAAGACGCACTACATTTGTATCTGCATTTTTCATACTGTCCCAACTTTTTCTGATTTGGAGTTGTATAATGAAATGGTAGCAATATCAAAGGCCGAATCGGGGAGGGTCCCCTTGGTGCTGCAGTAGTGATCCCTTCTAAGCCGGAGTGATGGACCAGCGCTCAGTACAGGGTACACATTTTTTCAGAGAGTGGCTTTTGGGGCTAGGCTTCACTCATTTCAAGCTCCGATCCAGCCAAAAGTAGGTTGTAGGCATAAAAGAGGTTTCACTCTCCCACCATTTAGCTGTTATGTGATAGAGAAGCCTCTAGTAGTGCATGGTCATCTTACAAATATTCCAACTAATAAATCCAACATCTCATACAATACAGCTCAAATTAATGTGTGTGTCATGCATCTTCATCTCAGGCCCTAAGGCAATCCATATGGCTTCAAGTTGGTTGATAATGACCTGCCTGAAGGTACTTCTGGTATGTGATTAATTAAGGCAACAGATCAAAGGAGCTGAAAAGGACTGAGCTGGCAGTTTAGAGTTGCTGTTCTCCCAGAGAGTCACACACAGAAACTTCCCCCATCCTACACTTGTAAGGAAGCACTGGATCCCAGACATGATGTCACCTTTAAGCTTTGCCAAGTCAGTGGGACCATGACTGAACATAGCTTCCTGATGACAACAAAAACGAACAGCAGACCAGTCCTATAGAATCAACATATTTTAAAACAAACTCTACAAGAGAATGTAAAGTCAGTTAGTTAGTTATGTGTATTTAAGTATCATGCTCTGCACTTGAACCATTCTTATGACAGTAAAGTCTCATATCCTAAAATATTCGTCACATTCTTTTCCATGTCATGTCCTGTAGTCTTAAATATAGATGCGCAGCTTATTTCTATGTTTGTATGTCTCTTATCGTCATTGTTAAGCTATATTCCACATATCATCAGTGCGAGCTTATATATTTATAAAGACGTGCACTCAGTCTTATACAGTTCAGAAACTATCAAGCCATTCATGTTATTCTGCTTCAAGGCTTCTTTGATTGTTCTCGGTCTTTTGCAGAGCATGGGAAAGGCCAAATGTGACTTAACATGTACAAGCAAAGACCTACCAAACTACTGATCCATCCTACATAACTACTGTCCATCTAGCAGCTCAAGTGATTCATTAGCAAGATCCAGCTGCTGAAAAAGGCATTTCCTGAGGGCTTGGGTTCCAGTGGACTGGCAGCGTGTCCAGAGTGTACCCAGTGAATTCCAGCTTCAGACTGACCCCATTACACCAACCAGAATGGGGGTGAAAAAGGATGCTCTGGTTATTTTTTGCTTTGCTTATTGTCAATCTTCCATTTACATTTACAGCATTTAGCAGACGCCCGTATCCAGAGCGACTTACAATTGGTACAATCTTACAAACCAAGCAATTGTGGGTTAAGGGTCTTGCTCAAGGAGCCAACAGTGGCAGCTTGGCAGAGGTGGGATTTGAACCCTGGTCCTTCTGGTCCATAGCCCAGTACCATAACCGCTAGGCTACCAGAGCCCTACATTTATGGTGCATGAAGCAGGTTTGCTGTATCATTTTCCTTTTTCCGCATTTTAATAATGGCAAAAAACGTAACGTGAAATTCCATGACTTATGTTTGTGCTTGACAGGGACCTTTACTGTTACACTATCAAGCAATGCACTCATCACAGCAGAAGGAAGTCAGAGCTCCACCCACACACATTCACACTTTTCTACAGGCCAAACATTCTGGATGTGGGTGGCAATTTCAAACATTTCTTTTACAGAGAGTGATTTCTCGATGTTGATTCATTCCTGCCCATTCAGTGACCAAATACTCCTTCCAAACACCCTCCGGAAACCTGAGGGAATGGAATCCGCACAGTTCCGTAGTTGAGGCATGAAAAAGCTAAAAGCAAATCAGACAGTAGTAGTCAGGACTTTAGGATAGAACTATTTAAACCTTTAGCTAAAGACTCTTGGTGGCCAGACGTCCAAGTCCATATACCTCAACTTATCCACAACCACTGCTTGGTCCTTAATGAAACCCCTTACCTCTAGAGTTTATGACTTGTGACTAACAAAATCCAGAAAAATCAGGCATGAATAAACAAATGACTCATACTTTGCAAACCACAGACGTTTAGAACCACTTCACCTGCAGTGTACACATATAGGGACTTCATCGTGCTCCTGGTACTCCCTCATCAGCGAAATCATATCCAATATGGAGTCAAACGATGAGGGAACATCATGGTCAGGCCAGTTGATGTAATGGAACTGTGTTATTCTACGAGTCTCCTAAAGGAAAGGGAAACAGAAAGAGAGGGAGGGCCTGAGTGGATGAAGTCTTAATGGGCACAACAGATACTTATAGATGGAGGACGGACACTCACATTGTCAAACTTTACAGTTAGGCTGCGTATGCAGTAGTCAGTTCGTGGCTGCTCTGATTCCTAATAACAAAATATAAGGAAATGAGCAATAAGTTAATGATCAAGCCATTAACCAACGTCCGGCACACAACAATCATTACTGGTTTAAAATGGGTCAGTGTAAAATGTCAGGCAATAGCTAAATTTGATTCGAGAAATGCATTAGGTCACCTCTAAAGTGTCGCTGTGTGTGTGTAGGTGCCCTGCAATGAACTGGGCCACTGTCCATGGGTGCACACTGTGTAACCAGTTAGGCCCTGGCCCCCTACAACTCTGAATTGTCTACATAGTGTATTTTAGATCTCTGTGAACTTACTGGTAGAGATTTATAATCAATAAAGCTTAGGAGTAGTTTGTAACCTATTCCTAGCTCATTATCGTGGTACGTTAACAAATCTTCAGCATTTGCCCCACGTTCCCCATAAATGTCTTTTCATCCATTAATTCTACTTTTTTCCACAGACCGTTTTGGCACATCCACACCATTAAAATAATTATATTCAGATTTTTAAAAAAAGGGTTCTTTAACAAATTATTGAGAGGTTACTATCGTCAATGACTATATAAGAAAAAGGGGACTTCCATGTCAGAACCGCGACAGTTTAATCGCAAATCCCACATAGTTTCAAACTCTATCATGCACCTTAATGCGGACCGTGACGAACACTATTAAACACTCCATCTATGCAGCCTGGTAGTCTGAGGATTAGGGTTTTTATTTCATAGTTGAGCTGTGTCTGGCTGGATTTACTGAAGCATGTTGGGAAATGTAGGCAGGAAACAGTGACTCACACAGGAGATCCTGAAAGGGCCGAAGGACATAGGTTCATCTCCGAAATGGGGGTGGTACCGCTCACATTTTTTCTGCAGCCAGGAAACAGATGTTTTGCTTTAAAAATGAACATCACCAAGCATGACAATACAGATGGCTGCTCACTGCCTAATGACTACATTATAAGCCTTATCAGATTATGCAAATCATTTGAAACCACACAATCCACATTAAAGCTTGTGAAACCAACTGAGCTCCTGGAGGAAAAGGAGTCGGCTTTCAAGCTCTCAAATGGTAAAAATAACCTTGACTGTAAGCACTTCGTGACACTCCTAATATTACTGTGGTACAGAGAAACACATCAGAATGCAGTTGGTATTTTCAAAAGCATGAATTCTTCTTACCCTGCCCATTTCAAACTCTCGACACGCCATCACAATGACCTGCAGAAAGAAGCTGAGAGATTATAATCTACACTACAAACTCTGAACATTTTTCAACACAGAAAACGTCAGCCCAAAATATATTTGTTTAAACGATCAGATTTCTGTTGTGTCTCAATGACGACAAGAACCATTTTAATCATAGCATAATCATGACAGCTCAACAAAGTGGACATCACTTAGTAGGACATGTAAATACCATAATAAATGGATACTTAAGGAAAAAAGTGCAGTGGTAGGTCATTTACCGCTGCGCTACCGTGTGGTCACTGCTCATGTTAACAGCCCTACCCCAACCCTGCTGGCTCAAGTCACTCACCCTTACACGAAATTCCCAGATCATTCGCCAGAAGTCGATGAGTGTGTTGGGCAGTGGGCCCTGTGTGGCAATGTAGGCCTCAGACGTATCTACTCCCTGTACCACAACAAAACAACAGGTCACAATCACACAGCTGGTTTTGCTCTCATTTCACTGTACAGGTAGGCCCCATTCAACATCTGCAGATTATGTTCTGTGAAACAGGACCTTGACCGAAAAGGATGTTGACCAGACACTACCAGTCACCTAGTCCATTTATACTGCTATAATGGAAATCTAAAGGGTATTCTCACAAGAAAACTGTGTGCAAATGAGACGTAAATGAGTCAGAGATATCACTGAAAACAAGTGGAAAGCTGCCATCTACACAGCATCCCTAACGCCACTGCATTTTTTAATGATGGAAATTTACAATATTTATATCAAAGTCATGTGCTGTTACGACACTGTAGCTGAAAGCTTAAAGAGGATGGTATAACGGACCTGATACTTGTGTTTAACAGAAGCATAAAAATGCACTGATGGACAATATTACAAACAGCATGGGAAACCAGCCAGATGAAACAGAGACTCAAGACAGAGACACTTATATAGTGATAGGTGAGGGAGAATACAAAGGTAGTGGGGGGACAAAAAGCACTAATTACAATAGGATAAACAAAAACTAATGAACACCATTGACAACTCGTTACTAATAAGTAGTGGAAAGTCATGCACCCGAACACAAAACATTTGTTCAGATAAAGTCTCTAAACACATCAACCGAGTCAGAACAGTCTAATCCAAGCGTGAGCTAAAGACCACACAACCAGTAAAGGTAGTTACTTAAACTCTTAACTCCCGCCTCCGCTTGTGGATGCACAGCGTCGATTGGCCATTCACGACAAGAGCAAGGCTACATTGATACTAGTCAGACCCATTCATACTTGGCCAATTTAGAGCAACCGATTGACCCAACGCATGCTTTTGGAATGTTGGAGGAAACTGGAGTACCCGAAGTAAACCCACACGGACACTCATCCCGTCTTGGTTGTGCTCTGCCAGCCTGGTATGTTTATGTTTATATTCCGTCGTGTGCATATATTCCGTATGTTTATATACAGTGTGTGCGCGATCATGTTCCTGTTCTGTACACTCATGTATTTGAGCAATTCGACAGTGGATTTGATGACTGAAGTGAAATGAGTGCAAAAGAAGAATAAATCCATCAGTAACTGAAGAACCAGTGTCGTTCATGTCCTGTATGGAGCAATAGGCATAACAGTTTAAGCTTCAGATGCTGTGTAGATACTTCTGTTTTCAGTGATATTTTGGTGATATTTTTACATGCTGAATAAATACCCTTTATATTTGCATTACAGGAGGGTAAAAAGATGCAACTATGGTAATGTAGAAGTCAACGACAATTTTGATCAACGACCTGTTCCATGGCATGTCATACAGTCATTAGACAGTATAATAGTTTAAAGTAAGATCCAATACTCAGTACTGATCCCATTCTGACAGCATGGTCTACATGGAAGTTATCAAAAGGTGTTATGGCTGCATGTTTTAAGGCAGTTTTTAGCCTCTGGTACCACGGCTGATCTGTCATAAAACATCATAGTGGATAAATTGGAAACATTTCAGTAAGCAAATCAGTTATACTACATCACCAAGTGAATGATAGCACGCCATCAGCTCCAGTCCCACACCAGAGGACAGTAACCCTAACCGTCCTCCGGTTATCTGGGGATGAAGTGCCGCCAACGACTTTCCTGCTTAGACTCAGGATCCTAGTGACTCTGTGTATCGGACCACTTAATGCTGATGTGCATATCTTACATTTTATTTGAACTATGACTCCATGACTTTAGTTTCATTATTAGATTTATCATCTACGCCACCCAAGGACGTTGGGTCCCTTTTTGAGTCTTGGTCCTCCCAAGGTTTCTTCCTATAACACTTTTCCCTTGCCACCGTCGCCCTAGGCTTGCTCAATTTGGGATTGGACGTAGATATTAGGAGATGATCTAAACTTGTAAAGTTGCTTTCAGACAATGCTCCACTGTAAAAAGCGCTATAGAAATAAATCTGACTTGACTACTACTGAGTAGCCTACAATGTATTTTGCTTTGCAACATTAGATGCTTTAATTTCACAAATGGTTAAAAACAGCTTTATTTTAGGTGTCAAGTCAATGTACGACACAGAAATATCACACATTTGAAGACTGTCACTGCTCTACTGAGGCTTCCAGTAACCACACGTTCAGCAGAGATCATGATTCAGGAAACGCCCACTAGAAACCAAAGCACAGCAATCTGAGGGGCGTAAGGGAAAAGAAAGCTGATGGCGTGAACAGGTAGCAGGGAACCAGAAATGTGTCGCACACATTAGAGCGCTTTATAAAGCTCTATGCAGATTATATAAGCAATGACTGAATTATGGAAACAATTCTAGATTTTTAGGCATACTACAATGCTGGCAGCAGCTCCGGTGGCTCAGCTGGTAGAGCCAGCTGCTGGAAACAGCAGTTCCTGAGAGCCAGGTTTCTAATGCATCATGAGGGTGCATTTTCTGAGATGGTCTGGCAACCTGTCCAAGGTGTACATCCATGACTCTGACCAGGACAGGTGGGGTAAGATGGGATGGTTTGCTTTTGGTTTAAATACTGGCCATTGTTCAGATCTTTGTGTGCTGTTGTGCAGTCTTTACATTTTTGCTACTTAAGCATTCTGCAAACAGCAGATCGCCTCGATGACTCCAAGCCATTCAGCTGACTGAACTGGAATTGCTTTCCCTCAGCAAACATGAGCAATCGGCAATTGTTGAATACACCACTGTGGGCTTCGGTTCTTGTTTTTCACTTCATCAAAATCAATATGGTTCATTTCCTCACAAAGACCATTATATCAAGCCCATCCTAAGCACACCTGTGGTTCTCTTTGTGCTTCCACTCTGACATCCACTGAGAATCATCTACCTTTCTGCAAGCCCGTTCTGATTCATTCTGTTAATGTTGTCATAATCTCCATAGGTATATAATATCAAGCATAAAGAAGCAAGATTAGTTTTTGATCCGAGCTGAGTAAAGCTGTGCTACAGCTATCACACAAGCACTATGACTGAGTGCATGTGCATGGATGTTTTGGTGAAATTATTAAGAGTTTTCTCCACTTCCGCTCTCCACCCTTCTCACTCGCCCACGCTCACTGACACATACATACATACATACATACGTGCATATACATATGGTTAGTACCTTGATGAAGTTTGCATTGATGTAATCTGTATCCTGATTTGATGTTTTCAGAGCGACTTTCACTCGACTATGATCGACTAGACAAAAAGAGTGAGAAAGAAGAAAAAAAAAAACAAGCTTAAAAGCATATACATAATGTACATTTTGCCTGAGCACAAACACCAGCAGCTTATAAATGCATAGCCTGTATAAGAGAAATGCACCCTAACCATACACATCAGCAAACAACTGAAATTCAGTGCAAGCAACCATAAAAGATCATTCTAAAGTATTTCAGTGCGCCACAAGCACTGTGCTTCCCATTGCAATGACATAAGGAGCTTATAACCATTTCACACACTTTTTAGAAACACAGTTTCTATTACATTTGTTTTTATTTAACCGCACACAGGTTCAACCCAAGATATTTCAGTTCATTTCTTAATATACATCCATTCCTGCATTTCAGGCTCCAACACATTCCAAAAAAAGTTGGGACGGTAAAGCATGTACCACTTTGTAATGTTGACATTCCTTCTCACAGCACTTAAAACTTGTTTTGGCACAGAGGATACCCAGCGATGAAGTGTTTCAGGTGGTATTTCGCCCCAATCCTCTTGCGTCTTAAGGGGTGCAACAGCACATGCTGTCGTTGTCATATTTTTTCTAAATTCTCCAGACATAAATATCGCAGGACTCTTCTTTCGCAGCCATGCCTTTGCATGTGCAGCATGTTGAGAAATGCATGGACGTCCCAGGAAAAGATGTCGTCTTGAAGGGCCAGCATGTGATTGCTCTAAAACTCAGCGTACTTTTCTACATTTTTTTTAGGGTTGTCATCACAGAAGTGTAACTGACCTTTGCCAAGGGCACTGACACAGCCCCATACCATGACAGACTCTGGATTTTGTTTATAGCTTTAATTTATAGCTCTAAAGAGTTTGGACTCCACCAATCCACAGTCAGACAGATTGTGTACAAATGGAGGAAATTCAAGACCATTGTTACCCTCCCCAGGAGTGGTCGACCAACAAAGATCACTCCAAGAGCAAGGCGTGTAATAGTTGGCGAGGTCACAAATGACCCCAGGGTAACTTCTAAGCAACTGAAGGCCTCTCTCACATTGGCTAATGTTAATGTTCATGAGTCCACCATCAGAAGAACACTGAACAACAATGGTGTGCATGGCAGGGTTGCAAGGAGAAAGCCACTGCTCTCCAAAAAGAACATTGCTGCTCATCTGCAGTTTGCTAAAGATCACGTGGATCACATTGTTACTGATAACAGTGTGGATGGCCCTTTCACCTTTGGTCCCAAGCACAGAGCATTTGTCCAAGAAAAGTTCTAGAATACTAATTTGTCTGACTACAATACACATTTCCACTGTGTGATGATCCATCCCAGTTGCGTCCAAGTCCAGAGAGTTTTAAGTGGAAATGCTGAATGTAACCCCATACTGTAGTGCTCGACAAAAGCTTGCATAAGTAATCCTTTAAAGCTATAAATTAAAGCTATTGATGCAGTGCCGTGTGAGGGACCAGAGATCATGAGCTTAGGTTTGTGCCCTTGCCCTTTATGTACTGAAATTCATCCAGATTACTTGAATCATTTAATGACATCATGCATGTAGAGAAATAAATAAGAATTTCAATGACATTCGCATGCATCTGTTGGCAAACTGGTGTATACCCAGAGCAACAAACAGCTTTTGTTGTGCAATCTCTTCCAAGATTATACATTTAACACCATGTCAGTGTCAATGGCTATATTCATAACAGGAGAATGGTTACAACTGTACTAATCAAACACAAGTGAAGAGAAATTGGAGAAACCAATTAAGTGAGCGCACTGGAATGCTCGAGGAACCTTGTGCCTCCATGCCACCTTTTACAACACATAAATTCTTGAGCATATAAAGTAACCTTGAGCCACCTTAATTAGTTCAGACAGTTTCAGGGGGTGAAGCCTAAAAAAAATAAGAATCTTTAATTCATCTCTAATCTTCTGTGTTTTTAATTATACCACATACAGTGCACTTTGCAGTAAAAGGGCGTAAACTAAAATTTGGGGGAAATTAAAATGGTTCTATATTTGACAATGAGACCGTTCCTGTTGGAAAAATATCATCTTATACAGTGGTGCTTGAAAGTTTGTGAGCCCTTTAGGATTAGCAGTTAATTTACAGGGAAATTAGAGTCAGGTGTTTTCTATCATTGGGATGACAGTCAGGTGTGAGTGGGCACCCTGTTTTATTTAAAGAACATCTATCAAAGTCTGCTCTTCACAACACATCTCGTACCTCGAAAAAAGAGTTGTTGATGCTAATCAGGCTGGAAAAGGTTACAAAACCATCTCTAAAGAGTTTGGACTCCACCAATCCACAGTCAGACAAATTGTGTACAAATGGAGGAAATTCCAGACCATTGTTACCCTCCCCAGGAGTGGTCGACCAACAAAGATCACTCCAAGAGCAAGGCGTGTAATAGTTGGCGAGGTCACAAATGACCCCAGGGTAACTTCTAAGCAACCGAAGGCCTCTCTCATATTGGCTAATGTTAATGTTCATGAGTCCACCATCAGAAGAACACTGAACAACAATGGTGTGCATGGCAGGGTTGTAAGGAGAAAGCCACTGCTCTCCAAAAAGAACATTGCTGCTCGTCTGCAGTTTGCTAAAGATCACGTGGACGAGCCAGAAGGCTATTGGAAGAATGTTTTGTGGACGGATGAGACCAAAATAGAACCCAAAAACAACTTTTTGGTTTTTAAAAACGAAAAGCGTATGTTTGGAGAACGGAAAAACACTGCATTCCAGTATAAGAACCTATCCATCTGTGAAACATGGTGGTGGTAGTATCATGTTTGGGCCGGTGTTTTTGCTGCATCGGGACCAGGATGGGGCTTTGGCCATCATTGATGGAAAATGAATTCTGAATGATATCAGAATTCAAAGAAACATGTCCAGAAACATCTGCCCATGAAAACTGAATCTAAGAGAAGGTGGGGACATGCACGAAGATAACGACCCTAAGCACACAAGTCGTTTACCAAAGACTGGTTAAAGAAGAATAAAGTTCATGTGTTGGAATGGCCAAGTCAAAGTCCTGACCTTAATCCCAACTGGAAATGTTGTGGAAAGACCTGGAAGTGAGCAGCTGAAGTGAGGCGAAACCCACCAACATCCCAGAGCTTGAAGCTGTTCTGTAGGAGGGAATGGCTAAAATTCCTCCAAGCCGGTGTGCAGGACTGATCAACGCTACAGGACAGTTTAGTTGCAGTTATTGGCTACACAGGGGGTCCACATCAGATACTGGAAAGCAAGGGTCACCATACTTTTGCCACTCACTAATATGTAATATTGGATAATTTTCCTCAATAAATAAATGACCAAGTATATAATTTCGTCTTATTTGTTTAACTGGGTTCTCTTGATCTACTTTTAAGTGTAAAAATCTGATGATGTTTTGGGTCATATTTATGCAGAAGTATAGAAAATTCTAAAGGGCTCACAAACTTTCAAGCACCACTGTAGATCGGACAACAGAATCTCATTTCATTCACTGCAAGCACAATATAGAACAGCGCAGGCAGACTGTACTTACATGGCAGTATATCTTTATATCTGTTCTTTTTCACATTCTCTTCTTTTTCACCAACATTGGTGGGGTAGATTTTTTCTGTTTTATATTTGGTGGATAATCTGCGTAATCTCTGGAAAAAGAGAGAGACAGAGAAATAACAAAACATTAATGGAAAATAGCATTCATAACATTCAGTGAAGTTAGTTTGGAGAAAAAAGCACGTGCAGGTATAACGGAATGAAATGGTTATCTAAAAGTTATGTTAGTAAGCTACAGGGTAATAAAACAACCATTCAAATAAAAACTATTTATAGTTTCTATTATACTTGCCCACTTATTATTACTTGCTCACATGAACTGCTTTCACAACATTTCAACTAGATTAAGGACAGGACTAATCCAAAGCATTAACTTTAGTCTTCCTTTGGTAGAATTACTTGTGTGCTTAGGGTTGCTATCGAAAAACACTAAATCTGGGAGGTAAAGTACCTGCTGTTTCCCACCTCCACATCATTTCCTGTAGCTCTCAGACCAACGCAGCTTTACAGACACACAGACACTCGCCATTCTATGCCCGTCACAACAGATACAAAAGCCCTGTCCCACATGGAGCCCCATGTCTTACAAATGCCCACCTCACAATGGCAGTAATCATGACAAAATAGTGGCCCCCAATCATTTCAGGATTTTCATACTCCACTGTATTTAAGTAACTTGTAGAAATACTAATGTGCAAATTAATAATAACCTGAAAGGAGATTTCTATATACATTTTGAAAAACATTAATGACTTAATCACATACTGTGACTAACTGAATTACTGTAGAACTCTATTCAAGCATTCGGTAATAACTTTCTGCATTTCCTGCACATTCTCTGCGTTTCCTCCCTGTCGATGAGAAAATATTGTGACCAGCCTGGTTTTGGAAGGCTTGTGTACAAGCTCTGCCTTCTCTTTTTTTAGAGAACATGTTCACAGCACGATGAAGAACGTTACGCTCATTGCATGTTTGGGAAAAGAGAACACAGAACTAGTCAAGGTTTCAAAGTGAGACACCCAATTTGAGACCTGGAGGAATTATATTCAACAATTTAGGGTATTACAGTCGTATGAAAAAGTTTGGGCACCCCTGATAATTTTCATGATTTTAGTTTATAAATCATTGGTTGTTCAGATCAGCAACTTGAGTTAAATATATCATATAGCAGATGAACACCGTGATATTTGAGAAGTGAAATAAGTTATAGGATTTACAGAAGAGTGCAGTAATTATTCAAAACAAAATTAGGCAGGTGCATAAATTTGGGGCACCCCCAACAGAAAAAAAATGACATCAAATTTATGATAGATCCTCCTTTGTAGAAAACAAGCCGCTAAACGTTCCTACAGCTTCCAGTCTGGATTCGGGTGAAGGTGCTTTGGACCATTTTCTTTCTTTAGAAAACATCCCAGTTCAGTCAGGTTGGTTTGGATTGGTCTTCGGAGCATGGGACGCCCACATTTTTCAGTAATATTTCATGTCGGGGGACTGAGATGGCCATTCCAGAAAGTGTACGGTTCCTCTGCATGAATGCCTTCGTAGATTTGGAGCAGGTTTGGGTCGTTGGCCCCTCGGTGCAACTTTGTCGCTGATCTTGAAACATTGTTCTCAAGAATCTGGCGATATTAACTGGAATCCATGCGACCTCAACTTTAACAAGATCCTAGCATGCACTGGCACACAGTCCCACAGATGATGGTGAAACCACAACCAAATTTTTTACTGTGGGGTAGGCAAGGTTTGGCTTGGGATGCCGGTGTTCTTTTTCCGGCTCCTTTCTTATGTCCAAAAATAAAACCAATTTTAGTTTCATCAGTTACACAGCACTTTATTCCAAAATGAAGCTGGATGGTCCAAAATGTGCTGTAGCAACCTCAAGTGACTCTGTTTGTGGCCGTGTCTGCAGAAAGGCTTCTTCTGCATTATCTCCCATACAGCTCTCCTTGTGCAAAAGTGACGCCTTGTATAGTTGAACGATTGAGTACAGTGGACCACAATCTGCCAGCAAGATGGGTGGTAGGTATTGGAGGAGGTCTGTGGCTTGACTCTGACTGTTCTCACCATCCTTCGCCCTGGCCTATCTGGATTTTTTCTTGGTCTGCCACTTCGGGAGTTCATTAAACTAGAAACTGTGCCTGTGGTATTCCATTTGCCTCCACTATGTTTCCTCCACAGGGAGAAATGACAGCTGAAACTGAAATCTTTGAGAGCGCTTACCCTTTCCCTGAAACCCCATTGAGTTGAACCACCTTTGTTTTCAGGCCATATGAGAGTTGTTTTGAGGCTCCCATGTTGCCATTTCAAGAGAAGATTGCAAAGAGGAGAAAAACTGCCAATTGGCCACCTTAACCTTCTTCATAGGGGGTTACTTGTGTATGTAGATCAAGGGTCAATTGAGCTTACAAAAACAAATTTTGTGTTCAATAATTATTTGCCTAAGGTATTCAAATGACAAGGGTGCCAAAATTTATGCACCTCCTATTTCGTTTTTGAATGAATTACTGAACACTTTCTGTAAAACTATAAACTTAATTTCACTTCTCAAATATCACGGTGTTCATCTGCTATATGATATATTTACCTGAAATTGCTGAGCTGGACAACCAATGATTTATAAAGAAAAATCATGAAAATTATCAGGGGTGCCCAAACTTTTTCATACGACTGTAAATAAAGTGTCTCTGTACTAGAACACACACTGGTGTCTAGGCGTGGATATCGGAAAGGACTTCATGATACGATA
This sequence comes from Ancistrus triradiatus, assembly GCA_025084515.1. Classification (NCBI taxonomy): domain Eukaryota; kingdom Metazoa; phylum Chordata; class Actinopteri; order Siluriformes; family Loricariidae; genus Ancistrus; species Ancistrus triradiatus. The sequence goes on along the minus strand of JAJAGP010001805.1, from coordinate 75,198 downwards.
AGCATTACGATATATGGGTCACGATATGATTATGATTATATCACGATATATTGCGATATTCAGTTCACTGAAAATATAAAAACAGCTGAAATACAAGTTAGTGTACAATCTGAGCATCTTAATACATGACATCAAACTGATTTCAGCGGACAAACTGTGACATCTACAGGAGCAGAGAATGTAGCTTACACCCCATGTAAAATGTTTTTTGTATTTAAATACAATAAAAAAAAAAATCGATATTTTGAGCTGAACATCAAGGTAGTACATTACGAAAGTAAATGTTGCGATATATCGCTGTATCGATTTTTTAGCACACCCCTAGTGGCGTCCATAGCTACTCTCCTGTGAGGCTGTTCCAATTGTACAGGCAAATACAGCAGTTTTACTGCATGAAGAAACCATTCAAAACCAACAGGCATCACTCCTCCCACATGTACAGTGGGGGCCACTAATTTTACACAATGTTTTATGGTTTCCATGTTATTCCAGCATTATTTTATTGTGTTGATCCTGTGAGAAAACTGGACTGCAGAACCAGCATGTGAACATATGTGGAGATGCACATCTTGTAAATTAGAATAAATTTACAACTTGTAAATGTGTGTACATTGTTTAATTTCAACCTTAATTTAAATTTAGTCATTTAACAGTCAGTCACTCTTATCCAGAGTGACCTCCAACTGATACGAGTCGAGCAGTTGTGGGTTAAGGGCCTTGCCAGGACCCAACAGTAGTAGCTGGGCAAAGGTGGGATTTGAACCCTGGACCTGCTGGTTCACAGTCCAGTACCTAAACTATTGTGCCACCACAGTCCATTTAGGTTAATGTCAATTTAGCGTAATCATGCATGTCGTTGGACTGTGGGAGGAAACCGGAGCACCTGGAGTAAACACGGACAAGGGGAGGACATGCAGACTCCACACAGACAGGACCCAGAAGGCTCCACCATGGGACTGAACCCAGGACCTTCGGGCTGTGAGGCGGCGGTGCAATGTATTTATTACAGGGTGTAAGTTATAAACAAAGTAATTATGTGTTCGTTTAAATAACTTGCACACAATTACAATCAATCAATAGTCTTTGTTAAGTGTTCTGGTGGTTTTTGGGGTCAAACGCATTAATGTAATAATGCAAAAATAATTATCAGGTCATACTGACACACCATACAGTAGCCCACAACTGTAATAATGTGATTAGCCTAGCCCACTATGAAGGGGGTTACAGTCTCAAATTGGTAACAACTTCAACTAGTTTCTATTGTCCTGTAGTATTTGTACAGTTGTTTAAGAAATAAATACACAGTAATAAATGAAAATGCATTTACATCTGTATGCTGGAAAGGTCTATGCTGTAGATTTATAGGTAAATGTATACACAGAACCAAGCCTACTCTTTTGCACACTGCACCTCAATGTAGCAATAGACTAAAGTTTTAATGATAGCCTAGGGTTTATTATTCTGGTCTGTGATAGGAAGGAAAGACATCGTTCTCATGTCTCAGATGAGGATGCGGTGTCTCTCTCAAGCCTCAACATTTTGTATTTAAATTCTGGTCCCATGTGAATAAAGTCCAGTGGATTTAAAAAAATATAAAAACCAGCAAAAAACCATCAACCCACAATTCTCTGCAAGAACAGTTATTCTTTCCACAACAGTTATGGTGCATCCATTTTTCTTAAATGACACGAATTCACTTTAGAAAAAACAAAGCATCGAAATAATACAAGTTCTCTTCGGTTCTGGAGTTTGCTTAAAGATGATGTTCACCTCAAACATGACCATGAAAACCAACTTACAACTGTGTGTACTTACTTCCTCTTTTGCTCTCTTAAGCAATACACACAGTGAATGCTAGCTTACACTGAATCCGTGCCTAGGGTCCTTGTGAAACATGAAATTAAACGAAAGGCACACTTCCTCACAGAATCAGAAAACATTTGAGCTGCTACTTTGAAGGCTACTCATCTGAGAAATCACACTGCAGCGACTTGTGTGTCAAAAGCTCACAAAATAAAAATCTATTTTGTGTGAAGCATATAAAAACAGAAATACATACATACACTCCTGGAATAGAACTGCAATATATTAAGCTTTTAATGGTCCCAGTAACAAATCACTGAACAGAAATTGAGCACGAACTAAGAAAAATGCACTCCAGAGACTTGTCACCATTTGAAACAAAAAAACTCACGTACACAGTTCATGATGGAATCATGAAAAGTTTTAAAATGTTTCATAACAGGTGATGTAGCCAGAATGAAAGGATCTGGAAGGCCCACAGTCTCTTCAGGCAGAGATGACCAGCTGCTGGAATTTACAGTCTCAAAGTTAGGTTAAAAAAAAAAGCCAAAATTCAAGACTATTTTGAGAAGAACAAGAGACGAAAAACATTGCTGTCTAAGAAAACATCAAGGACAGAATGAAGCTTCTGGGAGAATTTGCTTCAGAACTGATTCAATTATTTAAGTTGCCTGGTGATGATCCAGAGAGAGGTCTTCAAAGATTTGGTGAGAAATACAGTGGGGCAAAAAAGTATTTGGTCAGCCACTGATTGTACAAGTTCTCCTACTTGGAAAGATGAGAGAGGTCTGTAATTTTCATCATAGGTACACTTCAACTATGAGATTCAAGACGAGATTAAAAAAAAAAATCCAACAAATCACATTGTAGGATTTTTTAATAATTTAATTGTAAATCATGGTGGAAAATAAGTATTTGGTCACCCACAAACAAGCAACATTTCTGGCTCTCACAAACCTGTAACTTCTTTAAGAAGCTCTTCTGTCCTCCACTCGTTACCTGTATTAATGGCACCTGTTTGACCTCGTTATCTGTATAAAAGACACCTGTCCACAGCCTCAAACAGTCAGACTCCAAACTCAACCATGGCCAAGACCAAAGAGCTGTCAAAGGACACCAGGAAGAAAACTGTAGACCTGCACCAGGCTGGGAAGAGTGAATCTACAATAGGCAAGCAGGTTGGTGTGAATAAATCAACTGTGGGAGCAACTGGAAGACATACAAGACCACTGAATCTCCCTCAATCTGGGGCTCCACGCAGCAAGATCTCATCCCGTGGGGTTAAAATGATCATGAGAACGGTGAGCATAAATCCCAGAACTACACGGAGGGACCTGATGAATGACCTGCAGAGAGCTGGGACCAAAGTAACAAAGGCTACCATCAGTAACACACTGAAAAGTTGCTGGCTAAAGAGGAACAATCGCATGTTAATTTTCAACAAGACAATGCTTCTGGTCACACTGAGACGACCAAGAACAAGCTTGAAAACAGGTCCATCAGGCTCGTGCTTTGGCCTGGTCAGAGTCAGAGATAGTTTGTCTCACATTAAACACAAACAAACAGGGAAACATTTCAACTACTCATCAACTGTCTGAAGCCATTACAATCAAATGGCACAGCACTCTTCTTTCTGTAAAAAGGTGCCCTGCGTTTCCTGCAAAACGTTTATCCACGAGACTTAAGGACTCAAATATAAAGCAAAAATAAAGGCTAATCAATTCTAATTTAAATGATCTGTTTGTAATTTGCTGTTGATACCACTAAATAAAATAAGACATTTCTTGAAATGCATATTTTGCAATTTTTGGCCCATTTCCCCTCCAGGAGCATGCATAATACAAAAACCTAGTCTAATTTACTCACTTCCCTCTTTCCACAGGAATATTTCATAAAGCTGGACATCACAATTAACAGCTTAGCTTAAGCCCAATGTGAAACCAGCCCAGTTGGAATGCCCCATACCTGTATTACTAAGACAGCCAATACACTGACTTCAGTTACCTAAATAGTAAATCCTGTGTTGCAACAAACCTGCACGTCTTCGTATGACATGACTCAGCCAATCATAACGTGTGATTAGAGACAAGGCATATCACCCTTCTGCTCGGCTGATTTATTCTAGCCACAAACTCTGTTCACCTAACTGTGGTTAGCTGTCGAAACTTTAGAAAAGCTGGTGTGAGTGCGACATAACATGCAGTAAGGTGATAAGGTGCTTTGTGTAGGTTATACTGAGTTCTATAAGCAGTTGCAGATGATGAAGAGCTCAGAGTTGTCAAAATGATTGGACTATGGTAACAGTTTCGAGGTAGTTTTACACATTGAACGGGTAAAACCATGAGCTCAGCTTCCTGTCTCACCACGATTATCGTAGTCAGGATTATAGGGAGGGTTTGGAGTCTAACGTCAAATCACTGGGCACATGCTTCACCTCCAAACCATCAGAGCTACTTAAAAAAAAGACTGTGGAATTCTAAATATAATTGTTGAACATACAGCTTCTAATACACTATCATTTATCCTCATTTGGTGTAGTTCTCAGCCTATTGAGACATAGAGCTCTGGAAACCACTACAAATTCTTCTTGAAATCAACATATTTACATTATTCCAGTCAAGTATCTGAAACTCCAACACAGACACACCTTATTTTACTTAATGAGGAACTTTAGGTGCTCAACCAAAACTAATTGAGGAAAAGACACAAGAAAGTGTGATTTAAATTCTGATTTCTGAACTTTCCCAAGTTAAAACCTTAGTACTGTTTTGTTAAACAAGTAATATAAACTCATTTCCTGTGTATTATTATTTGAATTACTAATAAGGTCTGAAAGCACTGCATCTTTATTTTTGAATAGTTGAATTAATGCTCTCGTAATTGCTGTCAATAAATATTTTTATTTGAAATGTGTCACTAGTTTAGAGAACGAAACAAAAATCAAGCTCACAAACACACAGTGCCTACAAATAATAAAACTACAGAAGTTGCTAACTTTGCAGTGGTCTCTTCATTTCTGCCACAGCTGTATGTCCGTGGCGCAATAAGGTTCACCTTACAATATCATAGAATGTGATCCTCATTTAGAGTTAAATGTCTCTACTGAGAACAGACTCGAGGAATTAAAAGGCATGCTATCAGATTCATTACTGGTAAAACAAGTTAGTCGATACAGACTTCAGCTAGGAATAGGTGTAGAAAAATAAAATCATTGTGGGGGGAAAAAGACTCCTTGTTTCAGACTCCTCAGTTCACCCCCTTTGTCACGGATTCGATTAGAGGGCTGTGCTTAAATAGCACTCTCTTCCTCGGTTATGTAAACTCTCTTGCACAATGGACTCTAGTGAAACAGGCAGTTCAAAAGAGGAAATACAGCAGCTACCAGAACCTCGGTCTGCATATCCCACACTAAACGACGGGTGTGCTGAACGAGACACTGGGCATCTAAAGCAAGCAAAGACACTCTTTTACAGTCTTCTCATTTGCTGTTTTGAGTGCTTTTGAAGTCAGCCTCTGAGGAGAAAGACAATACGCTGTCTCCTTCTTCCTTCTGGCTGCCCACGTACCTGAGGAAGTTGTGATGCTTGTGTGTGAGCTGGTAGGACAGAAAAAAGTACGTGTGTGTGTGTGTGTGTAAAAGAGTGAAGTGTAAAATTTCCGTTGCTGTCAGCACTAAGACAGAACAATAACCGGCATGACATTGTCGACCTGAGCTTGCTGCCATGGCTTATTAGCTTATTCTGCTCCAATCAGTTCCCTTCCCAAACCGCCACAGAATTCAGCTGGGACCAGGGTATGGCATCGGCATCCACACCCACCCATATCTCACTCTGCCTCTCTCTCAGACACACACAGACACACACTTGCAGTTCTCAGACCGCCATGCACAGGGACATGTTTTAGCTCCTACTTCAGGGCAAGTACTTTCCGCAGAGTGATCAGTGAGTCGAGCTTCCGCTGACTGGTCCAGACGCAAGAGTATGGCAATCGAACCAGACGTAGTGACAAGTGTATAGCGATTGGGCCAGACGCAAGTGCCTGTGTTGAGCTCAACCACCATGTTTAAATATACCTCTACTCCTCAGCCATATAAACAACAGATCCTTCCGCTCAAAATTAAACAGACAAATGGACCAACAGTGCAGTCCATCCATTACTGAGCCTATACCTAAGGAGGTGCAGCACGGTTCTGAGTCGTTTCATTTACAGCGTTCCTACTGGCTGTGCAAACGCAAACCAAAAAAAGGCCCTGGAACGAATGCAGTTCTTGAGAGCGCTCCACATTGGGGTAGTTCGGTCCGAGAACTGCTTGGTTCAAAAGCCCCTCAGGACTTGAGTGTACATTAGAGACTAGGGCTAAAACAATTCCTTAGAGTAATTCAATTACTCAAGAAAAAAAAATGAATTAATCGATTCCAAATCTTGGCTTCGAAGACTTACCCATCACAGTACAGCGCAGTGTGTTTTGCACGGATGACTTTTACTGTGGCACAAGTCGCTTAAGCTGTGGGCAGGTAATATGAAGACAGCGAGGGGTGAACAGAAGAGGTGGGCCAGAGAAGTTTGGGATCATTTCAAGGTGAAAAGAGACATGAAAACTCTTTACAGGGAGTCTTTTGTAAAACCCCTTCAGGATGTAAGCAGAAAGCATGCAGTCTTGCGCATCCAGTCTGCACAGCAGAGCAGACACAACGTAATGTTAACGCAAAATCAGCGTGACGGCTAGAAAACCCAACCTGTTAGTTATGGCTATACTTGGGCCCATCACTAGTCAAGCTGCCTTGTGATTGCTGGTTATGATGTCCCTAAATTAGGTAACGCTAAGCTTTGCTCAAGAACGTAACCACAGAAAATAAAATGCTGCGGTTACTTTGTGCACGCGTGCACACACACACACACACACACACACACACACACACACACACACAAACTCCCCTCACAGTGAGGCATAAAATACACCAGAAAGCAAAACATCAGGTCGTGTAAAATAGCAAATGGAGTCCAAATGCACCGATTCAGTACAGAACATTCGGTTTAGTTTGGTTGCAGCAAGTGCAGAACACTTCAACGTAGTAATGGCTGTACAGTACCCAGACTTTATGAACTTGTAGTGTGATATTTAAACCTAGTAATAAATATCAATAATTCTTATTATTATTTCACCTCTTTTTCAGTAAATCACAGCATCATACATCTTGGCAAAAAAGTATTTAGTCAGCCACTGATGGTGCAAGTTCTCCTACGTAGAAAGATGAGAGAGGTCTGTAATTTTTATCATAGGTACACTTCAGCTATGAGAGACAAAATGAGGAAAAATATCCAGGAAATCACACTGTAGGATTTTTAAAGAATTTAATTGTAAATTATGGTGTGTTACTGATGGTAGCCTTTGTTACTTTGGTTTCAACTCTCTGCAGGTCATTCATCAGGTCCCTCCATGTAGTTCTGGGATTTTTGCTCACCGTTCTCATGATCATTTTGACCCCACAGGATGAGATCTTGCGTGGAGCCCCAGATTGAGGGAGATTATCAATGGTCTTGTATGTCTTCCATTTTCTTACAGTTGCTCCTACAGTTGCCTATTGTAGATTCACTCTTCCCAACCTGGTGCAGGTCCTACAATTTTCTTCCTGGTGTCCTTCGACAGCTCTTTGGTCTTGGCCATGGTTGAGTTTGGAGTCTGACTGTTTGAGGCTGTGGACAGGTGTCTTTTATACAGATAACGAAGTCAAACAGGTGCCCTTAATACAGGTAACGAGTGGAGGACAGAAGAGCTTCTTAAAGAAGTTACAGGTCTGTGAGAGCCAGAAATCTTGCTTATTTGTGGGTGACCAAATACTTATTTTCCACCATGATTTACAATTAAATTGTTTAAAAATCCTACAATGTGATTTCCTGGATTTTTTTTCTTTTAATTTTGTCTCTAGTACCGTATTTCTCGGACCATAAGGCGCACTTAAAATCCTTTAATTTTCTCAAAAATCCACAGTGCGCCCTACAATGCGGTGCGTCTAATGTATGAATTAATTCTGGTTGTGCTTCCTGACCTAGAACCGATTGTAGATGGTACACGGCGCTCATAAATCTGTCAAAATGTTTTAGCACGGCCTTGATAAGTTACGAAGCTTACGGCCACCGTAGTGCGCAGCATCGCGGAGTAATACGGTATGTGCTTCAGCATTAGGGTAGTGCATTCATTCATTCATTTTCGAAGCGGATTTCAAACACAACGCTATCAGTCACGCAGTACAACATGGACATAGAGCAGCTGTGAGAGAATTCAACATTAACGAATCAATGGTACGGAAGTGGAGGAAGCAAGAAGACGCCCTGCGCCAGGTAAAGACCAAACTGAGCTTCCGACGGAACTTAAGAGTTTTGTTTCATATTTCATGCGTTTTATAACCGCTTTATGTATGAACATAGATCCGTTAGCAGCCGATCGTTGATATTGCGCCTTATAACCCGGTGCGCTTTATAGCCCGGAAAATACGGAATGAAATAATCAGTAGAATACTTGATTACTTAAATAGTCGATAGCTGCAGCCCTATCAGAGACACTGACACGTTTAAGCAAATGTACTGTACATGAATGTATGTACATGTAATGAAAATAAGCTTGACATATGACTAGTCCATGAGTACACAACGCCACAAGGATTTCAAAAGTGGCGAGTGCACACAAGGCAGCAAGCTATATGAACACCCAAAATGAAATGAAAGTGCATGACAGACGTACACACTGCCAGGTCCGCACTCATATGGTATAATTTAATGGTCTGCAAACGTTCATACATTAGCTATGAAATTCCCATAAAACTTCCAAACAAATCTTGAGTTTATTACCTGTATATGTTCTGTCAATGCTGAGGTGGTATTCAAGTGACTGGCTCATAAGTTTTAGCATTACAAAACTTACTTGAAGAACTTCAAGCTTAGCACAAACTGTCAAAGGCACACTACTGTCTGAATCACTTTCATCTGCAGATGCTTGCATAAGATACGTAGAAAAAAGTTAGACAAAGGATGTATTTTCGTGTCAGGCTGAAGCTGGTTTGTTCTAATACTAGAGAGACGGTGACCTCATTAGCCCTGTGCTTACAAAGAGCTATATACAGATTCTGACTCAACAGGTAGGGTGCTCTCTGTAATAAGCATCTTCGGAGCAATACTTAAAGAGCAAATGCAATTAAAATCTCTCTCTAACATTTAAGCTACATGAAAAACAAAGCAATTATTCGTTTAATATCCATTAACTGAGCCACATAATGTCTAAAAACATTGATTCATTCAATGACAACAATTTAGGGTCTAGGAAAGCAGGGTTATTTTTTGACACCAATTAACTTCATGTATGTCTTTGGAATGTTGAAGGAAACCAGAGGACTTGGAGAAAAGCCATGCACACATGGGAGAACACACAAACTCAACAATCGGAATCCAGCCTGGGAATCGAACCAGGGATCTCTGGAGCTGTGGGGGTAAGGCACCTATCACTGTGCCACAAAACAATGGGACTATGGTAGCCTAGTGGGTAAGATACTGGACTATGGACCAACAGTTCAAATCCCACCTGTGTCAAGCTGCCACTGTTGGGTCCTTGAGCAAGACCTTTAACCCACAATTGCTTGGATTGTAAGACTGTACCCATTGTAAGTCGCTCTGGATAAGGGCGTCTGCTAAATGCTGTAATTGTGATAAATATCGTGTATCATCAAAGCAACCTTACCTAACTGCACCTGTATGGTGTGAAGCCATTAGCTTAACGCCATAGGAGAAATACGCCAGAAATCTAACATACAATGTCAGCAATATATTCTATAAAAAACTAGTACACGCTATTAGAACACTAAAGATAAAATGGAGACAGCGTTTCCATTCCTAGGGACTTAAGTGACTGAGCATTGCTAATTCAAACCAACAGTTAAATGCTAGCCTGTACTTCTGGGACTGGCCTGAGCGTCTAACAAAACTAAAATTAGCTGTGACAGTGTACTAATGTCTAACTTTCAGCAAGACCCAAGAGAATAAAAAACCTAAATACAGAGTTAAGTCTAAACCAAACATGCTCTGCTCTTCTCTCATTCTGCACAGAAACCACCTACCTAATCATTTCCACCTGGGTGACACTAGTTTACAAAAGTTTACAAAGCTTGCGCTAAGAGGAACAAAGAAAGAAAGAACCCATTATATAGCTCTGTTAGAACTTGCAAAGTGCTGCACTGTACTTGAGTACTACACAAGTAGAACAGACTTTGTGAGGATGCACAAGAGTGATGAACAACACTAATCAACTAACAGCTTAACAGGACAATAGCCTATTAGTGAGACTCACTATCTAGCTGTTTTAAATGTAGAATTAATTTAGTTTCCAATTGGTTGTTTCAGTAATATTTTAACTGCAATTTGATCTGGACAGATTACACATTACCAGTGTTCCTGCTGTTTTAATGAAACAGCTGCATTCACATTTGTATTTTATCCACTGTGCTATGATTCTACAGATAGATTAAGAGATTTTGCAAAAATGTCACAAAGTTACGTGGTTAGCACGACTAGATGATGGCCACTGGAACTGTCAAGCATTTCTGTGGCTTCACTCTTCCTAACGTGCACATACTCCCGTGTAGAATTAAATTGTATTAATCTCAATAAAATTGTAATGTCACTCGTGTTCGGTGTAATTTGTCGAAAAATTGAAACAAGATTGAGTCCTTCACTATGTTTAAATTGTTACAACATATGGGCGCACCAACTTGGACATGCATGACAATAGTGGGAAACCAAAGGAGGAAAGAATTGATGTCAACTTTATAATTATAACATTTTAAAATTCTGAAATAAATTAAATAAATCTGACGATCATATTTCAGTGCAGTCACTATTTACCACCATGATGTTTCAACTACAGTGGTCCTCAACCACTTCGGAGCTCGACAAATTCGGTTCTCGGTGCATTTTGACTAGAAAAATGTGTCTCAGTTCTCATTTACCCGGTACTTGGCACACTTGTTTAAACTTATGAGTCAGCCGAAACTTGATTCATGATTCATAATTCAGTACACAGTAATTCAGGTTTATAATAGCCTTGCTCAGAGACGACGCATGCTGTGATCATCATGTTTTTCTTTATTTTTACATCTACAGTACGGTATTCTAAGTGCAAATAAGTCTCCATGAGTCCTAAAAAGGTTAGTTAAGGGCCAACCAAAAGCAAAACTGGAATTGAATGCTTCAGAAAACAGCAGCTATGCTAGCGCAAAGAGTTCACCAATAGAGTAAGTGTTTTGCTTTTAATTTTCACTTTCAATCCATTACTCACTAAATTACATATAATCTTTCAACACTTTATAAAATAAGCTTTGTGTTCATTTTGGCCAGCTGTAGGTTAATGCAAGTGTTTTAAACATGAACTTACCTATTACTTATCATGATGCTGAACCTCCATCGACAGGCGCCATAATGTAACCGCAGTCATGTAAGGTGGACTGGAAACTCCCTAATTCATGTTACAATTAACTTATGATCGGGCAGCACCTGTGCAATACAGCTCCATTACATATAATGCCTTATACAGTGTGGATTTTCTGGGGGTCTGAAACAGATTAATTCCACTGACATTATTCCTTATGGGAAAAATCTGCTCAGTACTTCTGGAACGAATTAATGACAAGAACCGAGGTACCACTGTACACTAATAAGTACATACTACAAACTTGTATGTTGGCATCCTTGGTAAGGGTGGATTAACTGACGTTGTCAGGGAATTCACGTCAGTTATTAGGATTTCTAGAACTTATAATTAATAAAATAGACTGTTATGAGCATTGCCATGACCTAAACCCTAAAGAGAACACCACACGAGAGGAACTCTCATTAATATTCACTGGAGTAGACTATGCTGTTGTGTTGAAAAAGGGAAACAAAGTACTAAACAAAGGGCTGCCAACAACACTTTTGTTGTTAATTAGTTCTCGATAATGGGTTTATTATTTTAATGAGTTTATATTTCTCTGTGAGCTAGATTAAACTAATCTTCAATAACCTTTGTTTTAGCAAACTTCACCAAGCCTGCCAATAACTCCGAGGTTGGCTCAATGCATCTGGTATAGTATATTCTTTACAGAGGATCAAGTAACACAAACACAGCCATAGCTGTCACACAATGGCACTGTGAGCATTACTGCTGCCAACAAACCATGTCTCATTTATTCATAAGTGTTAGTGAAAAGTACTTAAAAGCACGTGGTTCTAACACTTACACCCATGTAATGTATGGTTTGTGTGACACGTGGCATGAGAATTTGAATATCGACGAGTCTCTATAGCGTGTGTGTCACAGTGCAGTCAAGTGAGAAACAGGAAATGCACTGGCAAGCTCAAGGCACGCCCAATGACTGACCAATTCCTCATAAATGCATACACACAATGGTACGTTCTCTTCTCATTTAATGTGGCCAGTGAGTCAGGGGTTGGCAGCAGAGCTCTTTTATCAGCTTGTTCTCCAATATGCTGCTTCACTACTGACAAAAACCAATGAGGCAATACTGACTAGGAATCATATGCCTTCCTCTCTCCCTAAAAGAAAAATCAGCTCATACAAGAACAGGCAACAAATGTTGACAAGATAGAGGTCATTGGCTGCACCAGACTGGTCCACCACTGGGCTCAGATGTTCATGAATCTGAACAGCTTTGTTTTATGGCTTTTAACTGAGGCCTACAAGTGCATCGTTTACAGATTCACAATATGTCTTAACAGTGTATTCGGTCAGCTTGGATCCATCCTGAGAATGTGCCCCAATCAATAGATTTCACCCTATAAAAGCACCAAAGGTCCTATAATGTTGATTCCTAACATTATTTTGGGTTACTGCACATTTATTACATCCAGTCAGCTTCATAATTACTCACTCTCAGCAATACTGAGAAACAGGGTAAATATTTATGGTCGATTGTGGACTAGTCGGGACTGTGGTAGCCTAGCGGTTAAGGTAGTACTGTAGACTCTGGACCACAAGGTCCAGGGTTCAAATCCCACCTCTGCCAAGCTGCAACTGTTTTGTCCTTGAGCAAGACCCTTAACCCACAATTGCTCATTTCAAGATTGTACCAATTGTAAGTCGCTCTGGATAAGGGTGTCTGCTAAATGCTGTAAATGTTAGTTATTAGTTGATCTCACACTAAAGCTCTAAAAATATGTAACTATTAATTGAAGAAATAATATTTCAACATCAAAATATTTACAGTTTTAGTAACTTCATACATTGAAGTTATTGCCATCTAAAAAAAAACCTGTATAGACAAAATGCAACAGTTTCCCATTTATTTTCAGCTGGGTATTTATGAACTCTTAAGCAATAGCATCACTTCCTGTCTTCCTGGGTGACACGTGCCAAATTCCCATAATCACTCATGAACATGGGAATGATTCGAGAATTAGACCAAAGCGGGTTGACCATTATAAACCAGGGAAAGGCCCAAAAAAAAAACCAAAAAAAAAAAAAAAACACCTGTTTCTTAGCATAATCAACACAACATGCATTTTAACAACATTCATATTTTCTCTTGGTTATTCCCTTTCATGGTTTCAAGCCAGCCTTTAGGGACTGTTTTGTACAGCAAGATTAGTCAACTACAATTAAAAGCAGCACCTTTAAAGCAGCTATGTAAACTGCCAAGATGGTGCGATTCTTCGTCAGCACCCTTCAACACTATGTATGTTAAATCAGCACCAAGTTCTGTATGTATGTGAGCTCACAAACGTACAGCCGCTGAGGCTATAAGCAGAGCCTTTTCCTGTGCGTTTGAGCGCATCTTTATATAGGAAAAACTGACGAAACAGGATGTGATCCTCAGTAAATCGTGGTTGGTTCTAGTCCACAGACATCATTCTTGGTGTCACAGCTCCTAAGGTTTTCATTGGGAAAAAGGAAGCAACTGGCTAGGTTAATTTCAGGAAGCGGGTCTCCGAGCTACTTCAGAAACAACTACAGAAAAAAAAAAGCTTTGAATGGAAAAGATATGCTCTTTCCCAGCACCAGGACACCAGACAGAGAAAAGAACGTAATGCACACATGGCCACACACAGCTGCTGTGCTCTGGCCAGAAAGGAAGTAGAATGGCTAAGCTCTGATTAGGGGCTGTGAGGACACATGGAAGGAGGGGTGAATATCTGCTCTACAAAAATCCCCCTCTAAGAAAAATGAGGGCAAAACACAGGAAGTGAGATTAATGGTGCTTGCCGCCCCTCTCAAATGTAAAGAAAAGCAACCGAAACGTTTGAACTGCCGTACAGAATGGCGCGCATTTACCATGCGATGCATCCGTGTTACATCCAACCTTGTAATACCTTTCTTGCCTATTCATACTTGTCAGAACTTTATGTTCAACATTTAAACTACAGAGTTGTCTTGTGTGTGTATACTTAAAAATAAACTAGCAGAGAACTAGCAGTGGAGAGCTAATTGTAATCTTAACTGCAGGTGAAGGAAACCTACTCTAAGATAACCAAAAAACCCACCACAATTAGTCACTATAAATTCTTCTGAACAAATTGAACCAATGCATGTTACTATGTACAGCTTACTTTCTAAAGTTTAACACCCATGACTTCCTCTTTAATTGGGGTAGAAATAAGAAGTGACTGAAACCAGATCATATGAATCCGGAGTTCAATAGATTCCTCTGAGCTTTAGCTGAAATTGATTCCATGGATCAGAAGAAAAAAACAGAGGCATTTATCCCAATTACCGCAACAGTCAAGGTGGGTCTGGAGACAAGAGAAAGAAGGTCCAGAGAACTCGGTCAATCGATCGGGGCATCTTTAGTTAGATGTACATCGAATAAAAGTTCGTTTTGCCCATATTTGTAGTGTGAGCAGTCAAAATTCACCCTGGATACAGTGCTATTTGTACGCCAGTGTTTTATGTGGGGGAAAATCATGTTTTCTCGATTTGTAACACAGTTTTTAACCCAGTACATTGCAAAAGTACATCTTTTTTGCTGCAGTTTGTGACTCTATTATTATAGCTGTGGAGAAAATACATTTTCATTACATTAATATTTAACACTGAATCAAAAGTCTGAATCACAAACTGAATTATGCCAATTGCTACAACCCGAATAGCAATCCTTATCCATCATTAACATTAGTTTAGGTCCTACATAAGAACCAAGGGGCCTAACCTACTTTTCTTTCACTTAAGTAAGCACTTCAGCACGTTCTACCACAGTCTAAATTATTCACATGAAACAAGTTCTCTGTAGGTAGCATTCACTCTGTAGCTTTGTGCTGATTAAGGTACAACCTCTGAACACTCTGAACAAATCCATTCAGAGAAACAATGCCTGTTTATCTGGGTATCAGTGGAGGAAAGCTGGTAAGACCTCTTGTGTTGATGAAATAACTAGAATGAAATGAACAGCTGCTAAACATTTGGATAGAAATGGGAGGAGATGTTCACAATTTAATTGTAATGATTTATTCACACAAAGCAATGAGAGCAGAAATACATTTCTGTAAGCATAACATACAAATGATACTAAGGTGGCACGTAAAGCTTTTTATGTCTGGGCTTTTTCACTTGGATTAAGTAAATATAATGTCAGTCTTGCCCACTGTATTATTAAACCCTGAAATAAGTTGACCAGCCTAATGAGAAGTCCACTGTTTCTCTCAGTGATAATTAAATCTTTCTAATCATAGCTCACTCTGCTGCTGCAGGATAAACATGTTCAAATATAACTGATGTGCATGTTGACTGTGGTTCTATTAGGGACGTGTGATATGTATTGTCAATGACAACATCTTAAATGTTGTTTTAACTATGTGCCTACTGAAATTATGGTGTATGTCACTCACTTTGCGAAAACGAGTTCACGCATTAACTGCCTCATGTGTCAGGTAGGACAGGCTACTTCGCATGAGCCCACAGAGCATTCAGCATGCTCGTGGCACAAACAGATCTAGTATTCTACCTAGGGCTGCAACAACGAATTGATAAAATCGATAATAATCGATTATTATAAGCGTCGACAACGAATTTCATTATCGATTCGTTGTGTCGCATGATTTATGTGTCCCCCGCCTTATCATATCCGCTTACTATTTTGGCTACGTCAAAATCGCACAAAATCGCCTCATGTAAACAAATGACGTTACAAGCAAGAAACTCCATTTTCCCAGTCCACAAGGCAACGCTGAAAACGGAGTTTCTGAAAATCTTCACCCTGGAAGGAGTTTTGCAAAAAAAAAGTTCGTTTTCGTGTGGACGAACGGTTAAAACGCATAGAAAAAGCTACGTTTTTAAAAATACCCGTGTTCGTGTGGACAGGGCCATAGTCTCTAAAAAAATAAAAAATAAAAAAATAAAAGAGCCAGCTTTAGCCTGGAGCATGTTGACATGATTACATTTTTGGATTGCAATGCAAAGTTCCTAAAGAAAGGGAGTGAATGAGTTTGTATGTAGTGTTTGCATCAGAGATGCACTGATTTTTCTTTATTATTTAATTTGTTATTTTAATTTATTAATGACTTTAATTTATTATTATTCATTTATTGTAAGCACTTATTTGCTCTGTTATTTAATGTTATATTTCTGAATAAAGACAAGGAAAGTTTTTTTTTTTGTTTTTTTTTATCCGATTCAAAATAATCGACCGATTAATGGATTATTAAAATAATCGTTAGTTGCAGCACTAATTCTATCTACAAGCACATGAGCACATGAACAAACTAGGCTAGAAGACAAAATACAGACACTACCAGCCTTTGGAAAAATGGCCATCTGTACACAATATCAGAAATCAGTTGCCATTAAAGGCAGCTCGACAAAATTATGACAAACTTCATGAAGTTTGACAAAGTCAGCTGTCCATGACAGGCTTAAACCAGCCAAGATACCAGCACGAAAACACTCCGCAAACTGTAGCGGAATCGTTCTGCAAAAAAGTACCTCACAACAAGAAAAGCAACAGACTGCAAAACAAACGCTGTCACCAATTACATCAACAAAGACTAGGGTTGGGTATCGTTTGCATTTTATTGAGTCCCATTCTGATTTCGATTCTGCTTCTCGTTTTCATTTCCTATTGATTCCAAGTTTCAATTAAAAAAAAAAAAAATGGGGAAAAGATTGTGTCAAATGTTTAGCTAGAAAGAACATCTTTTTTAAAATTTCAACTCCAAAAGTTTTTTTATGTTAAGCTTTTTTCTTCCCATTTAAAGCTATTCCAAAAGTCCAAGTCCAAAAGCTTAATGTATCATACTCACATTGAGGCTTAATGTACAAAAGCAGTGGCCTGGTAACACTTTTCTCAATTAGTCCTGGTCATAAAGTCCTCTCTGCTGAAATGAAGAATCTGTGGTCCAAAGGGAAAGTAATCATTTTCACATTAAGCTTACAACAGGTTTAAATGGTAAGAAAATAGCTTAACGTAAAAATCATTACTTTCCCTTTGGACCACATGTCCATAAGGACTTATGACCAGTAATAAGTGATAGAAGTTTGGTGCTCCTAGGTCATTGTTTAGTACATTATTCATTATGCAATGCATGAATCAAGAAGATTTTAACAGGGCATTCCATTGCTCTTCAAGAAGGACTGAGACCCGGCCACGGTACTGAGCGATCATGAGGCTATTGGAAGAATGTTTTGTGGACGGATGACACCAAAATAGAACTTTTTGGTTTAAAATGAAAGCGTTATGTTCTAGAAATGCACACTGCATTCCAGCATAAGAACCTTATCCCATCTGTGAAACATGGTGGTGGTAGTGTCATGGTTTAGGCCTGTTTTGCTGCATCTGAGCAGGACGGCTTGCCATCATTGATGGAACAATATGAATTCTGAATTATGTCAGAGAATTCCAAAGGAAAATATCAGGACATCTGTCCATGAATTGAATCTGAAGAGAAGGTGGGTCATGCAGCAAGACAACGACCCTAAGCACACAAGTCGTTCTACCAAAGAATGGTTACAGAAGAATAAAGTTCATGTTTTGGAATGGCCAAGTCAAAGTCCTGACCTTAATCCATTTGAAATGTTGTGGAAGGACCTGAAGCAAGCATCTAATGTGAGTGAGGAAACCCCACCAACATCCCAGAGCTGAAGCTGTTCTGTAAACGGAGGAATGGGCTAAAATTCCTCCAAGCTGGTGTGCAGGACTGATCAACAGCTACAGGAAACGTTTAGCTGCAGTTATTGCTGCACAAGGGGGTCACACCGGATACTGAAAGCACAGGGTCACATACTTTTGCCACTCACTAATATGTAATATTGGATCATTTTCCTCAATAAATAAATGACCAAGTATAATATTTCTGTCTCATTTGTTTAACTGGGTTCTCTTTATCTACTTTTAGGACTTGTGTGAAAATCTGATGAAGTTTTAGGTCATATTTATGCAGAAGTATAGAAAATTCTAAAGGGTTCACAAACTTTCAAGCACCACTGTAAGAAAGGCTTCATTGCCCATAGAAATGTGTGGCCTAAATTCTACCACTGGAAATGACCATTCATCAGCCTAATGAGCTTACATACGGGTGTGAGAGTGGAGAACAAGAGAAGGAGACATTTTAAACTAAGCCCTTGGGTCAATTCTTAATGGCTAATCTCACATTCAAAATCTTTTCTCAGTCATTTAATTCCAGTCACAAGCACAGCATGCAAAACTATAAAAATATTTTAACAAACAAAAAAACAAGCCTTTATTTACTGTTGTGAAGTGGTATCACTTGTTTAAAAGAACAGTGTGGGAAGAACGGCATACGGTGAGCACAATGTGCTAACTGTTGTTCCTACTACTGCTTTAACAGCCATGGCACAGAATGTTTGCTGGAAACAACAGTCCCACCAACCTTGGATGAGAAGAATACAACAGAAATCAAGCAGAAGAAAGAATCAAGTTTAATATGCCAAAATACCACTTACTGGAAGAGTCAGAGACGACAAACAATTCTGAGAAGGGAAATGACCAACAGTACGGCACAGACTATGACAGGATTACAAGACAAAATGCTGATGGGTGATAACATTGTTAAGTTCATGAGACAGGATATTTACATTTAAGATGATTCTTCCAGATGCATAAATAACCTGCAATTAGTGGAGACACTGAATAATCTTGTTAACAACTGGTGCAAACCACTTGCTCTTTTTTTAAACTAAAACTCAGCATTTGTGCCTGCTGTGCGGTTACCAGTGAAACAATGCCAGTGGATTTGCATGAACTAGAGACAGGAATGTGGTATGTTAGATACCACTAACCTTGCCACATGCACAAGATTCAACTCAGAAAATATGTTCAGTGTGTCTCAAAAGTAAGGAAACACCCATACAAAATGAAAACTGTCTGGCAGACGGTGATCCAATTTTAGATTTTCAGGGGGACGTGGGAAACCCATTAACCCATGTCCCACGTGGTGGCCATCTTGAATGTCGCCATCTTGGATTCACCAGTTTTTTCCAAATGGTAACGTAGCGGTGTGACACATCAAAGAAGTAGAGAATTTCACCAGACAAACAATGGTGTGCTTCATTTTTATGTAACCTTATTTGTTCCCATGCTCAAAGAGAGATTTTTCTTCTGTACAGGAGATGTGAAGGATGGTGTTATCCCAAGCAGAATATGTTGGGATTGTCCTCATTTTCTGGTGAAAGAAGCACACGTCATCGCAGAAGATTTCACCCAGCACCACCCGAACACCAGCTGGCGATCTATTGCCAAATTCAGGTTCTATCGCCAATAAACCGAATGCTGGACGACCAAAAACCACTACAGACATAGCAACTGCAACCACTGTTCTGGTCCCGCCCATCAATGGAATCAATCTTTTAATGCAAAATTTTGCTTTACACAGATAGTACATGCAATGTGCAAGATTTGCTTCAGCCTAAACTTTCATAAACGAACCTATATTCTTCATTCTCTAACCACAATCCAAAATACTCTTTTAGTTCATTTAACTCATAGCTATTATGTGTCACTTTTTGTCAGTATCTTCACATGTCCCTTTTTGGTCCCCCTTTAGGTCTATTCCTTATAACGTTTGGGTTAAAAAAACATTATAAATGGCATTTAACTCTTAATATTGTAAAGTGAATCTACAACAGTTATGGCAATCAACGGTCATATGATTTTTTTTTTATATAAATAAACCAGTTCTTCCACTAGAAAGCTGCCTTTCTAGTTCATGTGTGGCTGATTATTTAAGATTGCTCATTTCCTTAAGCTGGAGAAGACAACATGTAATGTGTCTTGCTACCTTTCTTGCATTCCATACAAAAACTTTACCTTGCTAACAGCTAACTAATACTGTGAAACCACTGCTTGAGTAGCTCATGTCCACTGCAAATACATAATCACTGAGGGGAAAAAAGCTACTAGCCAGTCATAATGCAGACGGCACTGTTTGTTAGAATACTGAGAAGTGGGGGAAAAGTACAGCACTGCATCTTGGCTTCTTTTATTTTAATCATTAAGCCACAAACCTTAAACAGGGAGCACTGCTGGTACAACGTTAAGGCACTTTTCAGTCATTAAGTGAGAACTCCTTGAAGCAGCCACTTTTAGGATCCTTGAGCAAGGATGTTAAATATTAATTGCTTGGCTTGTAGTCTGTTTTAATTGGTATAACAATATATTTTGGATGAAAGTGGTTTGCCAAATGAATAAACCTGGGAAGGAAAGAATTAATAGTGAAATTTTTAAAAATGTACCAATTACCAGCATATTCCATACCTTGTACGTATACTCAATGGCCCTCTAATCAGGTACCCACATCACAGAGGTCTACCATGTTGGTGTACAGTTATTGACTCAAGCCAACAAGCATTATTCCAGCAAAGAATGCAGGCACCATGCACAGTCAGGTACCTGTTATTGCTATGCTAAGATAATCCATTATCCAAGTAATATAGGGTCAGACGTTAATACCAGTATCGGACTTAAATAATGTGGTAGTGTGTTAGACTGGTACAAGGGGATCAGACACAGTAATACTGTCCTGTGCCCATTCATTGCCCACTATTAGACCAACATTTTTTGGTCCACCACGTACATATAAAGTCAGACAGCAGCTCATCTATTGCTGCACTATTTACATTTTATATTTACAGCATTTAGCAGACACCCTTATCCAAAGCGACTTACAACTGATACAATCTTACAATCCAAGCAATTGTGGTTTAAGGGTCTTGCTCAAGGACCCAACAGTGGCAGCTTGGCAGAGGTGGGATTTGAACCCTGGACCTTCTGGTCCATAGTCCAGTACCTTAACCTTACTTATGTTGGTCATCCTCTAATCCTTCAACAGTGGTTACAGGACGCTGCTGGCTGCATATTACTGGTTGGCTGGTGGAGTGTGCATTTTGTCTCCAGAAATTTTTACCTTCAGTCATGCACTTTTAGGTAGAACGCTAGCTTGGTTGTGTGGGTATACGCAGTATCTATCCTACTGGTGGTTGCTGGACAATACACAGTCCAAAATCCAGCAGCAATGCTGTGTCTGATCCCTTCGTACCAGCGCAACACACTAACAGGCCACCACCACGTCAGTGTCACTCCGAATGATCCACCATCAAAATGGTACCTGATCTGTGGTGGTCCTGACCATTGACGAACAGGGTGAAAGGGGGCCAAGAAAGTATGCAAAGAAAGAGAAGGACTAAAGTAAGCAAGTGGTAAAGGGAGCTGCTAAAAAGGACAGTGATAAAGATACAATTAGATGATTGTAAAACTAGAAGGCCAAAGTTGGAGACCTCATTGGCTGCTCAAGATTACCATACCATACTTTTCCCACAATATTAAAGACTTTTCTAAGTTGAGATTCACAGATTAACATGAATAGAGATCTGTAGAGCACCAGTTGTCACAGTTGTGCGTCACTGCCACCTTGTCTGTCGACACCATGTAACACAATGACTGAAAAGTTATGAACACTCAGTTTAAAGCATGACTAGTACAACAACATACTTAAGTTTACCTTCAATAACGCTGCATGTGTCTAAACTACTAATGCAAACAGAGATAACATAAGCCTGTGTGCGCAATCTTTATCTACAAATGATTGAAGTGATTTCTAGCACTGTACACTAAATAAGAACTAGGCCAAAGCACTCTGTCAGACGTTTACTGGTAGAAGATGGAAATCACTATCATGTGCTCCTGCACTTGACCATGGAATCCCCCTCTCTTGATAACACACAAAGCAGAACAAATGCTCTTAGCTCAAAAAGAGCCTTTTAGCAACTTTTCAGCAACAAGACCACACAACAACCTAATTTTTGCCTGATTTGAATTTTACAGTTTAAGAACTGTGACGATCTGTTCAAGGACCATGTTCAGAAACAAAACCCACTGTACACACGGTCACATTTATAGCATTAAGCACATGCACTACCCAGAGCAACTTACAACTAATACAACGTACAGTACAAGCAACTGTGGGCTAAGAAGCTGTTCATAGGCCCGGCAATGGCAGCTTGGCAGTGCTGGGAATTGAACCATGGACGTTCTGGTCAGTAGGCCAATGCACCACCAGAGCACGTACAACCATACCTAATCATAGCCTTAATCTGAAGCCACGATTACCAGACCAAACCAAAACACATCGTCTCTGTACTTATTAATAGCTCCAGGGGTAACAAGAATAAAATTTAAGCTCTAAAGACATAAATTGGAAAAGAAGCAAACACATCATTTCTATATTGTAATCTGGGTATTCCACAACGCAACTTCACTTCAGACTAATTTTTGTCCAATAACACAATCCAGATGCAATCTAATCCCTCTAATTCAAGCGAGGCTTTTCTAATCAGAGCTCAATCGCATGCACTCAGTAAACAGTATCAGCAATCCAAGTCAGATTGACCAAAAACATGTCTAGAGTCAAAGGAACAAGCAACATTCATTCTATTTTCTATTATGGGGATGTTCAATTTATGAGGAATATAAAGTAGTTATTATGAGGAAGGGAAACACTTCGTGTTAATAAAGGCAGAAAACTGCAGACAGATGAAATTCAATATGTGTGTTATAATTTTAACATTCACTGGCATTCTAAACATAGTAAAAAGTCCTAAACTTGTTTTTATATTTCATATTTTTATATTATATTTTAATAAATGTAAACTGCCAATCTTCTAAAACAATAATTAAGTACAGTTACAGTACTCAAGTAAGATTATTCAAATGGAATGGGATACATCCCCAGCTATTTCGTGGAGGCTACTGCAGCAGAACATTGTTCCTGGACACTGTTTCAAGTCGGTGATTATATGACATCACGCAGCTTGGCCAGCAGATGTGATGAAGCCTAATCAAGCCTCAGCTTTAGCCTGGCATGGATCAGGTTTTTCCAAACACACAAGTTGCTATTTTAACTTAACAGGGGATAGGTTTAGCCTCCTACGTGGAATGAACAAAATAAACTAAGCTTGTCTCAAAAAGCCTGGCTTACTGCGTTAGCTTGCTTTGTAGAATACCCACCTGATCATGCAGTATGAGACGGGCACAACAAAGTGATCACAGTGCTAGTCTATGTAACAATTCTAAATGCTTTTCAGAGCAAATGTAATGCTCTACAGTCACTGTTGAAAGGTAATGATTCGAAACCAGAATTATGAACACCAGGCACATCTGGATCTTCAGATAAATCCTCAAGATCTGAACAGTCACCAGATCACACATAACTGTACATTATTATGTAAAGTCATGACAAACTCTTATACCATCAACACTAACTTGGGGAAGTGGTCAGATGCAGACGATGCATCTTGAGAAGTTCCTCGTTTCTTAACCTATGACTGTGACTTGTTTTGGGGGGAAAAAGAACGAAACAGATGCACCAATCATAACTTTGAGCATTTTCAACATGAACTTGGTATCAGAGCCCTGAATATCAGGCAATACCCAATACAGATCCCATACAGACATCTTTACAGTAACCAAGTCAATTCATTGCAATTTGCAAGATCACAGGTACAGGGGGGCAAAAAAGTATTTAGTCAGCCACTGATTGTGCAAGTTCTCCTACTTAGAAAGATGAGGGAAGTCTGTAATTTTCATCATAGGTACACTTCAGCTATGAGAGACAAAATGAGAAAAAAAATCCAGGAAATCACATTGTAGGGTTTTTAAGGAATTTAATTGTAAATGGTGATAGTGAAAAATAAGTATTTGGTCAGCCACAAACAAGCAAGATTTCTGGCTCTAACTTCTTATTTAAGAAGCTCTTCTGTCCTCCACTCGTTACCTGTATTAATGGCACCTGTGTGACCTCGTTATCTATATAAAAGACACCTGTCCACAGCCTCAAACAGTCAGACTCCCAACTCAACCATGGCTAAGACCAAAGAGCTGTCGAAGGACACCAGGAACACAATTGTAGACCTGCACCAGGCTAGGAAGAGTGAATCTACAATAGGCAAGCAGGATGGTGTGAATAAATCAACTGTGGGAGCAATAGTAAGTAACATGGAAGACAATACAAGACCACTGATAATGTCCCTTCCTATCTGTGGCTCCACTCAAGATCTCATCCCATGGGGTCAAAATGATCATGAGAACGAGAGCAAAAATCCCAGAACTACCCGGAGAGAACCTGATGAATGACCTGCAGGAGCTGGGACCAAAGTAACAAATGGGGGGGGGGGTGGGCAAAGCTACCATCAGTAAACACTACGCGAGATGGACTCAGATCCTGCATTGCCAGGTGTGTCCCCCTCTTAAGCCAGTACATGTCCAGGCCTTCTGAGTTTGGATGATTCAGAAAGGTTCTGGGGAGAAATACCTGTGGTCAGATGAAACCCAAAATAGAACTTTCTGGTAAAACCTCAACCGTCGTGTTGGAGGAAGAATGCTGAGTTTGCATCCCAAGAACAACCAGAGCCTTACTTGTGAAGCCTGGAGGTGGAACCACCATCATGCTTGGGGCTGTTTTTCTGCAAGGGACAGGACGCTGAGCCCGTGTTAAGGGAAGAATGAACGGGGCCATGTAAATGGAGACATTTTAAGCCAAAAACCCTCCTTCCATCAGTAGAGCATTGAAGATGAACGTGGCTGGGTCTTCCCGCATGACAATGATCCCAAAACACACGCCTCGGGCAATCAAAGGAGTGGCTCTGTAAAAAGCATTTTCAAAGTCCTGGAGTTGCCTAGCCATTCTCCAGACCTCAACCCCATAGAAATTTGTGGAGGGAGTTGAAAGTCTGTTTTGCCCCAAAACATCACTGCTCTAGAGGAGATCTGCACTGGATGGAATGGGCCAAATACCAGCTACATTGTGTGCCAACCATGGTGAAGACTTACCGGAACATGTTGACCTCTGTCCATTGCACGAGGTTTATGTTTACAAGTATTGAGTTTGAATCAAATTTATTGACGCAAATACTTTTTTCCACGCATAATTTACAATAAAATTCGTTAAAAAAATCCTACAATGTGAATTCCAGGATTTTTTCTCCCTTTTGTTCTCTCATATTGAAGTGTAAGATGAAAATTACAGACAGTCCAAAGAACTTGCACAATCATTTGCTTGACTAAAACATTTTTATCCCACTGATATCCACTGTGGGTCCACTACTGGTACACCTCGAATCCTCATCGTACCCTCAATTCTGTATTGTATGCAGCTGACCTCACCCTACTCTGTAACCCTGTAAATTATTTGGGCTGGTACTTTCTAAGTCATCACACAGCCACATATTCTCCAAAAGTGAGTTGTCGAATGACATCATCATCTCTTAATATCGACCTGTTCTTAGTGTCGTCTAAAATACCGTTCAACCGGTACACATCAGTGTTAACTTTCCGTACTGTACCATTTTTCATAAACCTCCATACTAGTGCACAGCAAGAAACGCCAGCTCTAAGCGTCAAACCGGCATGAATTTGTAAATATTTTTCCCACTATAAGTCCTGGCTGAGCGCCGAGTAGAGACAACCTACTGAACAGCAGGCTGAGTAATTTCACTAGCTAAAGCATAACATACACTACAGCCTAGAAACAGGCTGTTAACAGCTGGTAGAGGCTCCGACCCCCCCCCCCCCCCCCCCCCCCCAGATTAAAGAACAGAACACCGAACTGGATATATATGTGAGATCAAGATGCAAAAAGAAGAATCACATTACAACGTAGTAACTCTCGAGAATGGATTCAGAGCATGATTAGCCCATTGAATTTTGGGGGACTTTTTACCGGATGAAAAAATTACTTCAGCCAAAAGGAAAATCCTCTTTTTAAACTCTGTCTTTAAGACGTTGCAGACTGCAACATAAAACCTATTACATTCGCAACTGTTTATGCATTCTGATGTGTGTACTTTTGTGGGCCGAAGTAAACCTTATAATAATCAAAGCCTTCATTATTTACATATAACGGATTCAGATGCTTTTTAGCGTTCCGTCTCATATAACCGATTCTGTGCCGGTCAACCACACAAGAACAGCACAGCACTTTTACTGACTTTAATTCATAATTCAGTTCAAGTTTCGACCAACCCGAGTGTTTGCATAAGACACATGTTTAAGGGTTTGTTTGCTGACATGATGAGAAGGAAGCATTACGTGTTTCGATTCTGTTTTGAGTGCTAAGTAGTCTCCCTAAATACCGCATTACTAATAAGGCAGTAGGGGCACACTAATAAGAGGTGAGTGATCTATTTTGAACACGGCCATGTCTTCGGCAATGTGCTGTTTGGCTTACATACATGGAGAAAATAAACCGTGACGGAAGAATTACAAAAACGCTCGGAATAACGAATTTAATAAAACATTTTAAACAGCATCACCCCACCGAATATGCAAGTTTGACAAAAAGTCAAGAAGGCTAACTATGAGAGTCAGGCACAAGCCAGCAACACCTCTGCTATCTTTTTTTTTTCAGCACCACAGCAGTCGATGAATCTCTAATATACGGAGGTCCTTGGGTTCCGTCAGTTCCCGGGTTTTACAACGTTTCATGGTTATGGACCACATTTTAATGTAATATTATATATATATCTATATATATATATCTATATATATATATATATATATATATATATATTACTATATATATAATACACACACACACACATTATAAATATATATATATACAATATATATATAGACACACACACCCAACACACACACACACACACACACACACACACACACACATATATATATATATATATATATATATAATATACTATTATCATATATATAGTATATATATATATATATCTATTATTATATATATATATGTGTGGTGTTGGTGTGTGTGTGTGTGTTGTGTCGTGGTGTGTGTGCTGTGTGTTGTGTGGTGTGTGTCCCTATATATATATTGTACCATATAATATATTTATAATGTGTGGGTGTGTGTGTGTGTGTTATATATATATATATTATATCTATCCAACCCACACACCACCACACACCCACTACCCACACCACACACACACATATAATATATAATATAATATTAATATATATGATACATATATATATATATATTATATGTGTGTGTGTGTGTGTTGTTGTATATATATAATACTAATTTATAATATATACACACACACCCACACACACACACACAACACATATATATACTATATATATTATATATATATATATATATATATATATATACATATATATACATAGACATACCTATACAATATATATATAAAGACTATACATACATATTCATACATAAATATATATATATATATCTACATACATCATACATACTACATTTGTTTTATGGTTTGTTGTGTGTGTGTGTTAATATATATTTCCTGTGTGTGTGTATAGATTATATAATATATATATATATTATATCTATATATATATATATATATACACACACACACACACACGTACATACCAAGGTGTGTTTGTGGGTCATACATGTGTGTGGTGTGGTGTGTGTGTGGGTGTGTGTGGTGTGTGTGTGGTGTAATATATATATATACACCACACACACACACACACACAACCACACACACACACACACACAACACACCAGATGTGTATGTACGTGTGTGTGTGTGTATATATATTATATATATATCTATCTATATATAGATTATATATATATTATATCATAATATATATTATATACTCCTATATATAAACACTACACACATGCATATATATACACACCCACCCACACACCCACACCACAATAAACACATGTATGTATGTATGTATGTATGCTTATATATATATATATAGTATATCATATATATATATATATATCTCATCTAATACTATTATCTATATATATACATATATGAGTATACTATTATCTTATATACACCTATATCTAAAAAATGTGTGAATGCATATATATATAGTGGAATTCCACTTCATCAAGTCATTTCACAAAAAGGACCTTTACTGAAACTGTTTTGCCACCCAACCTAAGAACTTGAATAGTTTTGAATTCCTTCAAATACTAATACTAAAGATCACGGCCAACCATCTGCCTTTTTCACTGCTATTCTATTCAGCACCACCCCACAACCTTCTTCATTTCCCTTCTTCTATTTTCTTCTCCTTTACCTAAACCTAAAGGGTATCTAAAGCAAGTCAAATTCCAGTGGGAAAATGCCTAGTCAAGCCCCATGGCGCCTTAGTACTTTTCCTGAACTATTTTAGGTTTTTATTTTGGTTTCTTCTCTGCATACCATGCTCCCAAGTTTAACACTCACCACTGTGCGATCAATAAATGTGAATCACTGGAAACTATGTTAATACTGACGTTCTTGCGACTTTTTCACAAAATGTTTACATAAAGCCACATCAAGCCATAGTTCCACCAACTATCCGTAACGCCATTCTTCCCCCAAACAGATGCCCAACACTCTTCGAGTAACACAGTGAACACACAATCTTAACCAACCCCTAATAAGTACGGAATACTTTGTGCACAGTTTTGCGAAGCACCATTTGTAGATACAGACCCTTCATTTGTCTACATAGGGCCGCTGATGTAGGCAGTGTGGTGGCCATTCAGACATGTTGCATTTCTCTTACAACGACCCTGGCAAACATGACAAGAAAAATGTTGTTGCTGCTGTTATCCTGCTGTGTGCTCATCACACCTGTCTCTCCTTAAAAGGCAAGGTTAAAATGTGCTAACTATTGAAATACTACAACTCTACAACCGAGCTTGTCCACAATAACGTACTCAGCACAGGCTAGGATAATCATCACATATTACTTCCTAGACGCAACATGTACGATAGCAACAGAATCTTCAATACTGCCAGACCCACATCCAATGTGAAAAAATGGGAATGAGTTTTAAGTAGCACGGGATTGGTACACAAGATGGTATGAAATGTGCAAACAAATTAGGCCTAAAGTAAGTGATGCTAAACAGTCGAGTCGAGCAGATTGTAGTGTAACGCTAAATATGGCAGTGGTGTGAACAATCTCAGCAAGACCCATAAATTAGGATCCAAATGATTGCATATAACCATTTCTTCCCTAAAATAACCCTGCACAATCACTGAGGTTCGTATTTTCTGTTCAACGCCATTACACGAGGTACCTTCCCAAACAGGAACCTGTGATTAAAACTGCCTTCAAGCAAACTCTTAAACTGACTTTGGACAGGTAATAACCGCAATACAGCTGCCTACATGTTTCAGGTGTATATGGGGTCAATCCATAGTGTGGACCTTATTACTTATATAATAAAACATTCAACAACATAGAAGGCAACAACCCCATCAGCACACACGTGTGGTGCAACAGCTCCAACAGATACTTTGCACACAATTCAGAATTTTCACCATTTTCTTACTGAAAGATAAGGGTAAGCCCTTATTATCAGGCCTTCATCTGCTATGTGTTCAACGAATGCTGCCATCTATTACGAAATGGGGCAAAACAGGCCTAACAACACTTTCTGCGTCAAAAAAAAATCCTGAAGCTCACTGACACAGCAACAAAAATCTATCACACTGTACATCACGTCTTCCGTATACAGTACTGTGCGATAATCTTAAGGCATTCTATATTTTTTCAGCTCTATTCTGCTTATCATTTACAGTTTAAGTGTCACTGCCTTTTGGTAGTTTTCTACAATTACAGACTGTAGTCCTCTGTTCTCTACATACTAGCCCCGTTACTCTGTTTTCTCTAGGTCATGACCCCCACAGAACCACACAACAGGTCCTATTCGGGTTGGAGGATCAGACACAGCCGTGCTGCTGGAGTTTTAAACCACCCTCAGCATCACTGCTGGACTGAAAACAGTCCACCAAGCCAAAACTGTCCAGCCACAATCCATCCTGTGAGCCCTGATGAGGGCTTAGAGGGTGGCTAACATAAACTGTGCACAACAGATCCTCTTACTTGCTCTGACTTTACACTTACAAGACGGACAATAGGTGAATTTAACAGAAATAAATTGAAAATACAGAATGTTCACATCTTACTGACTATAGCAAGATATTTAAACAGCATCCTTTACAAAACAGGGCAGAAACTTTGAAAAGTCATTTCAGTCCTTGAAAAGTTCTTTCATGTCAGAGAAAGGCAACAGATGGCAACAAAGGCAACAGAAAGGCAACAGATGGTACCTATGGCTGAAACCTAAAATAAAACAATAACGCTTCCCATCACTTTTTTGTTTACAATAACAATACAGTCACAACCCACATTGCAATCTGGAATTTTTGATACTCATAGTTGAAGCAAAAAATTGTTGTATTATTCCAATATTGTCCAATTTTTAACTATACAAAGCCGTACGGCAACATCAACCACACAACACTGTGGATTTCTCAAAGAATGCCAATGCATTCGGTTTCATGAAGCTTGGACCAAGCAGAAACAGAGTAAAAAATGTTTAGATACAAAATGAAGGGCCCATGCACCAATGAGACAAGTAACCAAAACTAATCCCACCCTGGAGTGGTGCAGGTTTGACGTCAATCTGTGCCTTCCAGCCGGGTGGCATCCCATACAGACACAAGGTAATAAGTGCTTGTAAACACTGCCAGAATACGCAGCATTAAGATACACAACACATCTAACTTGTAATAATTCCCAATTGTATAAAGGTAATTTGTGATTTTATTTTTTCACATTATCATCACTCATATTTTAAGACATTGCAGTTTCGTAATAAATTCCCAGTGGAGTTTTGAGCAAAATACATTCCGTGTGCAGTAGTTGTGCAGCTACATGTGGTAGAGTGAGCTTAAGACATCTCTTAAGTTATAATTTCATAAACATGGCCACACATGCTACAAGTACAATACGTGGGTAACCAGTTACGTTTAAACGTGATGAACAATTTATTAATTTGAAGGTGAAATTAGTTGTTTTTCTATCAATTGGCTGGAATCAGGTGTGTGTTACACACCTCGTTTTAGTTTAAGATCTGTCCTCCACACATTTGGGAGTTTAGAATAAGTAGTAGATTTTTAGGGGAATTTGAAATAGTTTGTTTGCTGCTCATCAGGCTGAAAGGGTACACCATCTCTACAGGCGTTGGCCCAATCTAATAGTCAGATTTATGGTATGAACCAAGGACATTCCAGACACTGTTACCCCCCCGAGGAGTGGGGCCACCAATAACGATCACTTCAGAGCATGGCATGTATTGGTAGCACTCACAAGGTCACAAAGGAAGCCAGGATACTTCGAACAACTAAGGCCTCTCTGACATTGGATAATGTTAATGTCATGAGTCCACATCAGGGAAACACCGGACACCTAAAGTGTGCAAAGCTAGTTGAAAGTAAAATAATACTACTCTCCAAAGAGACCATTCATGCCTATTAGAGTTTGCTTAAGATCACATGGACAAGCCAGAAGACTATTTTAAAAAATGTTTTTGGTGGATGAGATGAAATTAACATGTTTGATGAAATGATAATTATGTCTGGAAAAGAACAGTGCTCCCATCATAAGAACCTTATCCCCTCTGGAAAACATGGTGGTGGTAGTATCATAGTTTGAGCCCTGTTTTCTGCATCTGGGCCAGGACAGCTTGCCATCATTGATGACCAATGATTCTGAATGATATCATAGAATTCCCAAAGGAAAATTATCAGGACAATCTTGTCCAGGAACTGAATCTCAATAGAAGGTGGGTCCATGCAGCAAGACATCGACCCTAAGCACACAAGCCGTTTCTACCAAGAACGGTTTACAGAAGAATAAGTTCAATGTTTTTGGAATGGCCAAGTCAAGTCCCTGACCTTAATCCATGAAATGTTTGTGGAAGGACCTGAAGAGAGCAACTAATGTGAGGAAACCCACCAACATCCCAAGCTGAACTGTTCTTTACGGAGGAATGGGCTAAAATTCCCCTCCAAGCCGGTGTGGCAGGAACCTGATCAACAGCTACAGAAACGTTTAGCTGCAGGTATTGCTGCAACAGTGGGTGTCCTACCAGTACTGAAAAGCAAAGGTTCACATCCTTTTGCCACTCACTAATATTATAGTGATCATGTTCCCTCATCAATAACTGACCAAGTATAATATTTTTGTCTCCATTTGTTTAACTGGGTTCTCTTTATCTACCTTTTAGGACTTGTGTGAAAATCTGATATGGTGTTTTTCGGTTGATATTTTAATGCAGAAATACAGAAAACTCTGAGGATTTCACAAACTTTCAATACCACGTACTGTAAGATGTGGAGAAGTGTCCTCGGTGCTGCTGTATGATGATACTCGTCCACGGTTCTGCAATTTGCTTACTTTTACGCACACAGCAAATCAGCGAATAGACTGTATTGCTATTATATGACTTTGATCCATGGAGTAAAATTACAGGACAGAGCAGTAAATGTTTGCTTCAGAAACTAAATAATGGTAATTTTTAAAATACATCTTGACAGCATAATAAAATGGTCCAAATTACTACATTACTGTGCCCACTAAATATATAACCAAAAAAGTAAAAACCACTACAATATGGTAAATACAATTCTTGTACAGTAAGACACCAAGAGAGCTTATTACAAGTATACTGTAAATACACATTTCTATGGTAATATACCCAAAGAGCTAATTACAGTAATCTGTAAAGTACTGCAACAATAATTACAGTAAGTCTACTGTAACCTACTGAACTAGTGACAGTAACATACTGTTGGTAGTTTTTATAATAAAACGTAAGTCGAGAGGTGGCGACTCTTCTGTGGTTTCTTAGATCTCCTAGTTAGAACACCTAATAGTCATTCTATTGTATTTTTGTTTCACAGGTTCTAACCACACAGGCAGTTGCCTTTATATTTCAGACGTTCTGATTTGCAACAAAGATGTTGGGGCTGAATTCTCAAAACACATACCATGACACACAACCTGCCATATAGTAAGCTCTAAAATGATTGGCTCTCTTGGTACAGACTAGGGATGTACCGATATTGAATTTCTTGGGTCGATACGATAACCGATGTTCAGCACATTATTGTGGCCGATATCATTGTAAAAAACCCATAATCCATATATGAACTGTTGTTAAAAAGATCAGTAATTCAATTTAGCAATAATAATAAGCAATAAAACAGTTAAATCAGTCATGATGATTAATGTAAACACAAATGGCGGTTCACTCAATGGTAAAAAGATAACATTTTATTGTCTAACCTCCCTTTAAAAGGTGAGAATCTTTTTTTAGTCCTGAATTGGTACAGGCAGCAACAAGAACAATTAAGTGTGTAAGAAAGCTTAGGACTGAGAAGCCAAAAGAAAGAACAGAACTGGAAAATCTGATATTTTGTTTAATGAAGAACTGCCAAAAGGAACAAAATGTACATATATAATAAATATTGGTCATAATATTGGCTACAATTCTAATATCGGACCGATGCCGATAACTGAAAAAGATCTATACATCGGCAAATAATATAATGGCCGCCGATATATCGTGCATCACTAGTACAGACAGGTTGAAATTATTTTCCTATAATACTCGGAGAATGGAGATACAGAGCAAGGCATCTGAAATCCTCCCTCAATAAAGAATCTCTCCAGATCCTCCAGCATACAGGTCCTGCTCTTAGGACTCAACTAGTGATAGACCGATTAACTCATTTCAAATACATTCGCACCAATTTGAACTGCTCAGAACTCAGATATCTGAACTTACATCGGCCGATATATCCACTATTCAGAAATAATGGGGAAAATTACAACTTGCAGCTCATAAACTGGGACTAAAAACAAAGAGATGCCGAGATTCAGTGAGGGTGCGCCATGGAGGTGGTGTAATTCTATATTTGGTGACCCCAAAACGCTACAGCCTCCTGCAAAATTTCCATCCACGTGCCAAGCCAAGCCTGCAGGTTCTTAATTGCTCCAGTCCTATTTTAAATCATCGCCAAAGTGAATGACAGGCATTCTTTGGTAAGTTCTTCTCCAACAGTCCCCAAATTGAATGGCGTACACATTTTGTTTGCTAAAACTGGCCCCATGTTGAGAAATAACTAATCGAGACTATATACTTTGGCAACATTGTGTCCACTTTTCACTAATATACAGCCCCAGTGTGAGCAGACGAGATCTGACCTTGGCTTCCCATGTGAAAGCACACCAACACATTAGGGGTGGGCAATGAAAGATCAAATTCATATCACAATATTTTCCACTAAAAAAATTGAATATAATAAGATGATTGAATATACCACAAAATAAATAAAACAGATGAGACTTTGAGTTATTGTAATTCTTAATAACTTTTCGATTCCATTTAAAAGTAGTCATAATAAACGTTAATGATAAAGTCAAAACAAAAGAGCGAGTCATTTCAGTAGATCTTGCTTTTCCGTGTGTTTGTTACTTGAAGTCGTTTGTGTGCACGCTGTCTCTTGTGCATGGGGTGGGCAAATACTTTATCGTGTCATGATAAGTTCGCTATCGTGACAGACGACACGCTTTTCTGAGCACATCGAGGGTTTCACCAGCGCTTAAGAAACACTGGTCAAATGCATATTTCATTATTCAGTGTGTAATTAGTCCTATTTAACTGGATGAAGTGCAGCACATTTTGAATACAAATCACTTTACTAAGTATAGGATAATAGTTGAATAGCTATTGATGCATTTTGTCTGTGATCACATGTATTTTGATAAACACCATGCATTGTGAAAATGAATTCAAATTCAAAATGCATTTGTATGTTGTTTCACAGTCTGACCGGTCAGATCACATTCGATCTGGTTTCCCCATAATTTGGCACGCGATGCTTATTTATGTTACATTAGCGACGATGACAACCACAAAAACAAGAACATAGATGAATTTCAGCATGTTAAGATACGTAAGCCTGGAGCAATGAAGACATGACATGTCCCCTGCCTTTGCTGGCATCCTTTCAATTGAAACTAAACTTAAAGAAATACAGCAAAACATGAAGAAATATGTCACTCAATGCATAAGCAAGGTTTGGGCAAGTGTCCAAGCAGTAGTGAGAGAGCCAAGTCAAGTAAAGTCAGATTTATTTATATAGCGCTTTTTACAATGGAGCATTGTCCAAAGCAGCTTTACAACTTTACATTATCTCCTAATATCTACGTCCAAACACAAATTGAGCAAGCCTAGGGCGACAGTGGCAAGGAAAAAAGTCCTTAAGTGTTATGAGGAAGAAACCCTTGGGTAGGACCAAGACTCAAAAGGGACCCCGACCTCCTTGGGCGGCGTAGATGATAAATCTAAGAATGAAACAAACTTATCTAAACTACCAAGTCATGGAGTCATAGTTCAAATAAAATGTAAAATATACACATCGGCATTAAGTAGTCCGATACACAGAGTCACTCCAGGATCTGGAGTCTAAGCAGGATAAAACACTGAAAAACAAACCAAAACAAAACCAGACATAAAGGTGACAAGTTAAACAACTGCTACTGAACAAACGTTCTCAGGGATTACACCCCAGTGAACTACAGTCTGAACAGACAAAATCAGATTTCCTCTCTTGTAATTTGCAGTGTCCAAAAATAGGATATGAGTATTAAATAGGATTTTACCCTGCAGTCTGAACATAGCCATATAATCCAGTGACACAAGAAGTCATGGATGGTCTTAAGAGTTCTTCAATTCTCAATCGAAAGAAGAATATTCTGTTCATAGGATTTGTAGAAGAATTGAGACAAATGGATTGATGATTAAAAATAACCACACGTTTGCCATAACTAAAAGCAAGCACAGATTAGATTAAACTAATTAAACCATTTAATATTTACCAAGGATGGCTGTATATTAGGCCGTGTGGGTTTGCTCCGAGTACTCGGGTTCCTACCACATTACAAAGACATGCAGTATGTCATCTGGTGTCTTTACAGTGTCGCCGGTGCTTGCGTGTGTATGGGCCTTGCGATGGATGTGCAGGGTTGGTTCCTGCCTTGTACCCTGCGCTGTTGACTAGGCCCTGGTTCCCCACAACCCTTAGCTGGATGAATTGGGTATCAAATGAATGAATGGCTCTATAGAGTCCATTATTAAGTACTGAGGATCAATCCCTGGTGAGACAGATGTTGGGTGGCTGCTGCTGAATGTCACCGGTTTGATAATACTCTTTGTTTGTATCTGCTATTGTTGCAAGAATGGACTTGCATGGTCTGCAGCACCCTAATCCTAAGTGTTTCTGCTCTAGTGTGACATTTTAAATTGTATGTTGGTGAAGACAAGGAGACATCATCCTGTATGACATGGTGCATCAAGTAAACCATGTTATTCACTGAAATCACAAACTGCTCTTAATCTTCTCACACAGAACTCAAGTCCAAAAATCCATAATGGGCGTTTGATCAGCACAAACATCGCCTCTGACATATGGGTTTGCTGAATTTGTGATATTACAAAGAAAATGTCTATTGTATGTAAGCTCATTGTAAATCAGTGACGGCTTAAGAAGTCGCATTTCAGCGTCCCCAACGCCCAAGAATCAAACTCTCATTGATAAACTGACCCTTTTCACGCACTGTTAACATTTACTTTCAATTGCTAACAGATATTTTCCTACCCGGTGCATTAGAAGATAAACTGACATTGGAAACAATGCATACAATAAAACATAAAGGTAGACAAAGACAATAACTTGAGCTGGTAGCTGCTGCTAACACTGTAGCCTCCCAAAAACCTAGAAAACCGTTATGTTTTTCAATACGCACCCCTTTTAGCAGCCCATTTTTACATGTTTTTGACCGTTTCTAACGTTTATAGAGGTAGGTTTTATAGAAGGACTACAAAAAAAAATTATGGAATTCGCAGTTTTGACAACATATCCTGAACTGACGCGCCCTGAACACGCTTTAGTAGATGGTGTGCATCAGAACCAGCCTCTAAAATCAAACGAACAGTACAGGAAGGCTTGTGAAAACTTCTCGACATGTTAACATCTGTGCTAAAGACGTTACAAACAGGACATTAATGAAGCAATGGAATATAGCAATGCAATGAAGCAACCTTCCACAGACCAAGCACACTGAGCTGTGTGGCTTAAAGGTTTGTCGACAGGTTTAAAACTCGCAGCTGGTAGCTGCACTGAATTGAAACAATGAGCCAGACTGAGACAAAGTTGCAGTTTGATAGAGAATGTGTTTGTTGGTTGAGAGGAAACAGAGGTAGGCCGCAGGAGAAGCCTGGAAGCTGGAGTTATGGCTGTAAGATTGTACACAGGAGGATCGATCCCACCGCTCTCAGTGCAATGACCTTAACATGGAAATGGACTACTATGTGTTGTTCTTAAGCTCAGAGTCATGCTGCTGCTGGTGCTGTGGTAATAACAGTAAAGGAACTGATCTGATCTGATCTGATGATCTCTCTCTCACCATAAAGTCGGATCCGAAGTTATCCTCGCCTCTCTGCTCCCCGGATCGCATGGCGTGAACCCCTTGAATGAACTTCCTCAAAATACTCGCCTGGTCCATCTTCACAGTCCCTGATCAGCGGCACCCCCACCAGAATGTAACGTAATACGTGTACGAAAATAGAGAAAAAATAAATTAAATAAATATCTTATAGAAAAAATGTTCTCTAGGATCACTATTCCCACATCTTTATGCGTCCATGCTCCTCTTCGCCCCCGATGAATAAAGGTAATCCAAACCGCAAATAACCTCCTATTCGAAATGAGCAGGCAACCTGTATTGAAATTGTTTTATATATAAATAATGATATATAAAAACAAACACCGGCTCGCCCCTCCTCGCTGCCACACTGCCACATTAACAACTCTACTCTGAAACAAAACTGCCTGGACCGCCCAAAAGCCGCTAGCGCTAGACTCCGCCCTCTGGTGGACGGTGTAGCCAAAAGCTAACATGAGATTTGCTGCAGTAGCTGTCCGTCAAATAAAGCGTACACTCCTGATTCTCAATTGTGAGATCTCCCTGTCAATCTGGTAGTGTTGTTGGTGTGCCTCTGATTGGTTCAAACCCAGTGTGTGTCTCCCACCCACATTCCACTCGTGCTCTGTAGAGATCTGCTGCCTAGCGTCAGGAAGATCGACCGTCTCTGGGATGTGTGGCTTCTGTTCAGTCAGTGATCCGTCAGCTGACGTTTCGTGGATCAATAAGTCCAAAGAGTTTCGATGTTTAAAATGGATATGACATAAAATCTAATATCTGCAACAACATATTCAGAGTATGGTATCACAGTGGTCAGAGGCTCACAGCTTGAGCTATGGTTACCCGACTCGCTGTCTGCATGGAGTTAGCATGTTCTCCCCGTGTCTGCGTGGGTTTTCTCTGGGTATTCCAGGTTCCACCCACAGTCCAAACACATGTGGTAGAGGTCAACTTGTGTCTCAAAGAGTGTCCACTATTATTACTATGTTTTGTTTATGTTGTTGATAGTTATTAACAATCCCCAGGAAAAATGTACTGTGAAATTTGACAGTAGAACCATGAAGTGGCCAAATTACCACCAAAATTCATAGTACAACTGTGAAAGAATTCATGGTCAGTTGATAGTCCAGCAAGTTTACAGTTGTACTATGAAATTTCACAGTAGAACCATGAAGTGGCCAAATTACCATTAAAAATTCATAGTTGAACTGTGAACTTCATGGTCAAACTGTGAAAGTTCACATTAAAAGTGTCAAGCAATTCAGAGTTTTACTATGAAAATTCAGAGTACACTTTTTCCTGGGTCACCAGCCACTTTATTAGGGACACTTGTTCAACTGCTTCGTGACGCCAATATCTAATCATCCAATCACATGGCAGAAACTCTAAAGTATTTAGGCATGTAAAGATGACCTGCTGAAATTCAAACCGAGCACCAAAATGGCAAAAGACTTTCTTAGTGAGTCTTAGTGGCTGGTCTGAGTAATTCAGACAAAAAGAGAAAATATCCAGTGAAAAAGCCTTGTTGATCCCAGAGGTCAGAGGAGGCTGGCCAGACTGGTTTGAGCTAACAGAAAAGCTACAGTAACAAGTAGTTACAACAGAAGCATATCAAACCTTCAAGCAGATGGGCTACAGCAGCAAAAAAAAAATCTGTACATTTTAACATAAATTTGGACTATACTTTCCATGGTGTTTTTCCCAAAATTTTTTTACCCTTTTTTAAGTGACCTGGAACTGAATTTAGTGGTGCTTAAGCACCCCATAAAGGGGCTAGACATGCCTATGAGCTACAGCAGCAGAAGACCACACCGGGTACCACTAATGTCAGCTAAGAACAGGAAGCTGTGGCTACAATTCACATGGGCTCACCATGATCGGACAACAGATGATTGCCTGGTCTGATGAGTTATGATTACTGGTGTGACATTTGGATGGTAGGGACAGAATTTAAAACAAGCTTGGATCCATCCTGCCTTGTGTGATCGGTTCAGGCTGGTGGTGGTGTAATGGAGTGGGGGATATTTTCTTGGCACACTTTGGGCCCCTTAATACCGACTGAGCATCGTTTCAATGCCTGAATATTCTTGCTGACCATGTCCATCCCTTTATGACCACAGTGTACACATACTTGCACACTAGGACAATTTAGAGACAACAACTGAACTAATGCATGTCTTTGGAATCTGGTAAGAAGTCAAGGTACCCAGAAGAAGCCCACACAGACACAGGGAAAACATGAAAACTCCACACAGGCGGGAGAGAGGCCGGGAACTAAACTAGGGAAATCTGAACCTATGAGGCAACAACGCTAACCACCATGCCATCCCTGGGTATAAAAAAATTAACGAATGAATGGATTCAATTATATTATTATAAAAGTGTCAATGTTCTGCTTGCCACGGTACACCATATAAAATTGGTGTGATACAAAGAAGATAAGCATGGCCCCTGTGTAAGGATGACACGCAAAATAGTGAAGCAGTACCATATTTTTTTTAAGTGACAATATAAATAATGTGACAGCTGTCATGTATTTATTCAGTTTAGACATTAGGTCATGTCACTGACAAAAATACAACACGTACATGTCTGAAAGTAGGTCATACTGGCAGTCAGTACATTATTTGTGTCCAGTCTATCGCAATCATAATTTTGTTAATAATAATAATAGTTTTGAATTCTTAGCAGTATCTCAGCAGGGTAATGAATGAAGGAATCAAAAGGCTGTGGGTTCAAATCTTGCTACAACCTAGGTCCTTCAGCAAGGTCCATAATCCAACTGCTCACCCTAATTGCAAGTGCTTTTTTGATAGGGGCGCCTGATAAATGTTGTAAATTAATACATGGTCAGCTTATACAGAGAGTCGCTGATTTTATCTGGAAGCCACACTGTTTGCTTCTCCTAAAGTGTGAATATTTTTTAGTATGTTACTGTGAACTGTCCTATATTTCAAATAATGGATTTTTTTAGGGATCAGTTCTGTTTAAGCACTGTCTGCATGCTTTGCTTTAGTATTACATCCCATCTATGGATAATCATATCCAGATGGAGGGATTGGTAGGATCATCTCCTGCAATGCTCATCATTTTTCTAATGTGTGTTTGTGTGTGTCTGCGAGACTGTGTATATTCAACAAAACAAAACAAAAAAAAATTAACAAAAAAAATTAACAATTACATCATTGCTGAACTCCTGACACCAAAACCACATCAAGGAAAAGTCCCTTGTATGTTACAGCAGAAAATGGCTACCTTTACAATGTTTCAATGCTGCCATGTTGTCTATGAACACATTAATCTGCCCACCCTTAATAGCTTTTAGCAAATATTTTGTTCAGACAGTCAGTTTTGT
This sequence comes from Ancistrus triradiatus, assembly GCA_025084515.1. Classification (NCBI taxonomy): domain Eukaryota; kingdom Metazoa; phylum Chordata; class Actinopteri; order Siluriformes; family Loricariidae; genus Ancistrus; species Ancistrus triradiatus. Next base: position 34,233 of record JAJAGP010001805.1, on the reverse strand, counting down.
GTGACAAAAGGGTCGCAGCAAAAGTGAAAGGAAAGATTTATAAGAGAGTAGTGAGACCGGCCTTGTTGTATGGCTTAGAGACAGTGGCACTGACAAAGAGACAGGAAGCAGAGCTGGAGGTGGCAGAACTTAAGATGTTGAGGGTTCTCTTTAGGAGTGTCTAGGGTGGACAGGATTAGGAATGAGATCATCAGAGGGACAGCACAGGTTGGAAAATTGGGAGACAAAATTCGAGAGGGAAGACTGAGATGGTTTGGACATGTGCAGAGGAGGGAGAGTGGATATATCGGTAAGAGGATGTTGGCGATGGAGCTGCCAGGCAAGAGACGGAGAGGAAGACCAAAGAGGAGTTATTTGGCTGTGGTAAATGAAGATATGCAGGGAGTTGGGGTGACAGTAGAGGACGTGGAGGACAGGGTGAGGTGGAAACGTTTAACTCGCTGTGGTGACCCCTGATAAAGGGAGAAGCTGAAAGAAGAAGAAGAAGAAGTCAGTTCTTCTACAGACTGGAGTTACTGGTCCAGTGATGTGTCATCCAGTAGCTTATCTAGGGCCTGATCATGACATTTAAAGAACACACTGTAAACTGACCTCTTGTACCAGTTTTGTAGAGGAATGTTTGGCCTTGCTATCACTGCAGGTCAAGGGCCTTAGATTTCCAATCAGTGTAGTGTCACTGTAAAGGTGCATGACATTTGATTCTTACGTTTGCAATGATGTCTGATGTTGCTATCGTTCATTCATTTTCTATACCTGCTTAATCCATTTCAGGATCATGGGAGGCCAGGGCCTATAACTGCCAAGACGATGAGTGTTTAGGCTAATCACAAAAATGTTTTCATTGGACAGTAAACACACAGGCTTCATACAACTTCAATCCTATATGGCTCCCCATGTTTTTTTCTGTTTTGCCACTTTTTTGGCAAACACAGAAGCAAAGACAGCTTACTGAGCATCATAGATGTAAGAACAGAGGTTTGCATCAGCTTTTTGAACACACAATTTTTCATTCAATTAGCTGGTAGGAACCATTCAGTTATTGTCTCACTCATCCTCCCTGTATTTTAACACACCTTAACCTTTCTAATATATTTACCTTTTACAAAAAAAGTTTTGGTTTTTGTAAAAAAAAAAAGATCCATGGGCTATTAGAAGAACATCCACACAGAGTTGAAATGTCAGATCTGTCCTTGTTGGAACATTTGGTATTCACAATCATACACATACTTCAAGTACTTCACACCCACGCCCCACACACACACCCACACACACAGGTCTGCCTGGTGGGGACTTTCCATTGACATACTTATTACTGTAGTTAATTAATGCTACACCTACACCTAACCCTAACCTTAACCTCAGTAAGCTATTTCAGATATTTAGACTCTATTGTTTTGTTTTGTTTTTCAAAAGAAAGTTGTAGTTTTAGTAAAAAAAAAAAGGCATTTTTCCCTATCCGGACCAGCAAAATGTATAAATGCCAGATCTCTCTATTCGTCTGGGGACATTTGGTTCCCACAATGATATATAAACTCACAAATATAACCATTCCCCCCCAAACAACACAACCCCCAAACCCACACCCACCCTCTATGACACTGGAAGATATTCACCAGTACTGGAAATGATCATCAGAACAAAAAAAATATTGATCAACATGTTAATGTGATTTTTAAACACAAAGTGACTATTGTTATTCTTTTTTTTTTTTTTTTACCTCTGTCGGCTAACAAAAGCAGAGTACTGAAAAATTATACTGATATTCTAGTTTTATTCAAGATTTTGTCTTGTCAACCAACACTACCATGGCAAGGATGACAACTTCCAATGTCCATCAGCCCTTTTGTATACACTAAGACACACGTGTCAAACTCAAGGCCCGCGGGCCAAATGTGGCCCGTAAGTGCTTAAAAATCTGATTGACTGCAATCTAGTGGCTTAATGCCATCGCTTCATGGGTAACATACTCAGCATGAATTGTGGGAAATGGAGTTTATGGTCAATGCACGCTTTTAGACTTAATTATAGTATTATAGAGTTATAGAGTAATTATAGAGTTAGTTAATGTCATAACTTGTGTTTGATGATATTTTTCTTTATTCACTTGGATAGTTTGATCGTTGATTGATGGAATAATATGAGTTTCTTAACCTGACAAATTAACAGGATTTATGTTAACAGAGCAACAAGCAAACATATTTTTACATCTATGCAAATATTTATAAGTTGTATAAGCAATAAATTCAGAGTTATTTAACATTAAGGAGTACTTACATTTATTCTACATTACATTTGGTTACATTTGGTTACATTTATACTGTCTTACAGTTACATCTGGCCCTTTGAGGGCAACCATTATGCTGATGTGGCCCTCTGTGAGAATGAGTTTGACACCCCTGCACTAAGAGATACAAGCTTACACTGATATCTGTGTTCTGTTTGCCTGGCTGCTGACAGCATGTCCTACCTCAGTGATGTCAGGTAGTCCCAATGACTAAGAGTGCTCCACCCATTATCTTACTCAACAGCAGGCAGACAGACCAAACCCTTCTACAGTGGTTCATGTGTGGGTGGGTAGAGGAGAGGGAGAGAGAGAGGGAGAGAGAGAGAAAGAGAGAGAGGAGAGACGAGAGAACGTCCATGTTGTGGTGCGCATTACTAAGGAAAACCCAATTTTAGTGGAATGTCTAGTGAAAACACTTCACATGCATGCAAAATAGACAATAGTCTTCTTGTCTCCAAGCCTAATTACGCCTTAAAACCCTGAAAGGTCAATCGATTAACCAAAAATATAACCATTATAATCTATACACTTTAAATATTAAGTCACAAAGCCCTCGGCCAACGATGTACACTACATTACACACCAAGCCTTACTATTACAGCCATAAACTATAATATTACTGCAGCAGTATTTGACATTCATGTGCTATTTGTAGGTGTGTAATTGCATGCTGGCACTAGATCTGCCCATACTTGTGAATCTGTGTGTGTGTGTGTGTGTGTGTGTGTGTGTGTGCGCGCTGGTGTTCTGCATATAAACATGCAGAGTGTTTGAAGGAATGCTTAAGGAAGAACACAGGACTGAGCAGCTGAGCAGAAGAATGTACTCCAGCAAGTCCTGACACAGCCACTCAAGAGATCACACAGAATGTCTGAACTCCTGCCTTCACACACACACACACACACACACACACACACACACACACACACACACACACACACACACACAAGTTTGTCTCTCTATGATTGTGGGGACCTTTCACTGACATAATGATTACTGTAGCTACTTAATGCTCCACCTACACCTAACCCTAACCTTGACCTGTGTAACCTAAAGCAAATCTTTTGACTCTTTTGGTTTTTCAAAAGAAAGTGACAGTTTCTGGAAAAAGCAGTTAACCATTAAGGTGTCCCCCAAATGTAAAAAATGTTAGAACTTTCTATTGTTGTGGAGACATTCAGTCCCTACAATGTAATATATACATTTTACATTTACAGCATTTAGCAGACGCCCTTATCCAGAGCGACTTACAATTGGTACGGTCTTACAATCCAAGCAATTGGGGGTTAAGGGCCTTGCTCAAGGACCCAACAGTGGCAGCTTGGTAGAAGCAGGGTTTGAACCCTGGTCCTTCTGTTTCATAGTCCAGTACCTTATATACATGGTATATATACTGAAGTGAATGAATTCTACACCTAACCTAAACGTGAGTCACTAACCTAATGCAAATCTTTTGTGTCTTTTGGTTCTTTGAAAGAAAGTTGGAGTTTTGTGGTCAGCAAAATGTCCCCACGAGGTAAGAATTGTCAAAATGTGACAAATACTCCCTATGTCCACTGTAGCTTTGACTGTTTACGAACACGTACAAACACGCAGTCACTGAACTCGATTCTCCCTTCTCCTGTCGCTCTTTTCTAAGCAAATCCTTATACACACCCAGGGATTTCTGGTGAATGTTGGCAAAATGGTGAGCTTGCGAAATGCTGATTAAAATTACTTGCCCTCAGGTCCACAACGTGAACACCGGAAGTTTTCGGAACATGCGGCAGCTATTTTCCTCAAATAATGTATGGTTTTTGTACTTGTGTTATGCCTCAGCAACCCTTGTATCACAGTTTTACAAGCAAAGGTACCGCATGTTTTACATTCATTTTCATATTCACTAAACAGCTCATTACTAGTGGGGCACTGGAGGCCTTTTATTAGTATGTGCTTAGCCTGTGAAAAATGACCTAGACATGTGTGCTGTCTCCAAAATCATTTAACGTTAGGCGGCTTGTCCCCACTGTCTTTCAGTCAGTCAGAGCCATTCCTGTGTGGCATCCTCGGGGAGCCCACACCAGAACAACCTGTCAGATTTTGCCTCCATAGTAATTATATCTCAATAAGTGAGTGGTGTGTGTGTTGTTTCTTTTTGCTACCTCCTTCAAAGAGGTTCTACACGAGGACAGAGCTAAAGAGGTAATTTAAGTGCGGAAAAAAAACAAGCGTCAGAGACATGAGGAAGTGCTTAAAGGCCAGGCTAATAGAGAGCAAGAGTGGAGATGGCAGACGAAAGTGATTGGATAATAGCAGTGTTACTTTGGTCATTTGAAGCATCCAATGAACAGTTAGCAGAACCAGCGCAGTCATCATATTAGTGTGATCATGGCAATTTCACCAAGCGGACTGGTTTCATTGCTTCAGGTATTGGCCTTCTTTCCATTTAGCCTTTGGAGGATGAATATCAGGCATATTTTCTACAGGTCAAACAAAAGTACAGCATTAAGTCCACAGAGTAGAACGGAGAATTGTTCGAACAAACTAAGAATACATAATATGGTATGTTACAGGTATGCAAACTGTGACACCGTGTGCAGTGCTTGTAAAGGCAATCTGAAAAGCATGACTGTTAAACCCCAATCCTAAAGCTTTTCTAGTATGATTCACACCATGTGTGGGGAAAGCCATAACACTGAAGAGGATGATATGATAGGACTTCAAACCTTTGTTTCCCAGAAGCAAAAAAAGCATTATCGACCCACTATTACGAAGATCACCCAGGTGAAAAGGACAATCAATGAGTGGGAGAATGGAACCAGTTATATGTTATATGTTAGAGAGAATATTCAGGTAGGTTGGGGACAAAAGCAAAGGAGTACTCCTACAATAGCTTGTAAGACCTGATCAATTGCTTTGTCCTCTGTGGGGACATGAGATTCACCAAAGGAATATTTCAAAAAACAATATTTCTACAACAAAACCAAACGCTGATGCGCCATCTAGTGGACATCTGCGAATTTACAACGATATATCCATTTGTGGAGGGTTCTTTTGTCAGGGCTATTCCCACGTACACGGGATTTTCTAAAAACGGGGGGGTTTTCAAATTCGTTTATAAAAAACATCGCCGTTTCACACAAGCCACTGTTTAAACAAAAAAACTTCGTCCACATGAAAACGCCAAACGCACACAGTCGCTGTCAAGAGCAGAGGGGGGGGGGGGGGGGCCAAACCAGCCAGTCCTATAATGCCGGACGAAGCAGCTCGCTCAGGACACAGCCAACGTCCTATGAATACGAACATTTCTCGCCATTGTTCTTCAAACAACCCACTTCGTTTTGAAAGCGTCCCATCAACGAGAGGCCGACGGGGTCAGTCCCAAACCGGGGACGCTGGGGGGCGGGAATTGTTCGTGGGTGTGATGGATATAGTAGTGACCTTCCGAGCGCCATTCTGAGCCCTGTTCTTCAGTGTAATGAAAAAAGTAATAATGTAAATGTATTTGTAGATTTGTACAAGTGCGGTCAGCGTGTTACAGCTGGCACATTTGGCTACGTCCGCTATTGCACAAAATCGCCTCATGTAAAAACCAAAGTAGCGAACAAGCAAGGAAACCGTTTTCCCAGTTCCAACGAAACACGCTGAAAAACGGCGTTTCTGAAAATCTTCAACCCTGGCAGGAGTTTTGCAAAAGCAGTTTTCGTGAGGACGAACGGTCTCAAAACGCATAGGAAAAGCTAGTTTGAAAAAATACCGTTGTTCGTGTGGACAGGGGCATCATTTGTCAACCAGAGATTTTGCTTTTTCAAAATGGACTCTGCAATCTCATTGGGAGTTGACAACGTTTGCGGACCCAAGCGCAGTAAAATTGTTGAATAATATGTATTAACTGATTTTTCTGACGCCTATAATTACAGTTTTACGTAGAAAAGAGGGTTTTAGCTCATTTTTCAAAGCAGGTTTACTGATTGCACTAATTATTTTTAGTCACTTAAAAGTGTACTTTTTGAAATGTCCTCTGTAGTGGACATTGGGACTTACTTTTTGATCCGATGCAGAATGGAAACACAAAAAACATTAAAAAAAATTACTATACCATGCCCCGATGTCCCTTATAAAGGACATTTGTTAAAAAATAAACAAAAAGTGTTTTTGTTTTCCTTGTGACAGTTTTTTTCATCTCATAGACTTATTTTATTTCAAAATTACTGAAATGACCAAACCTTAGTTTTCCAGGAACATAAACTTATGAATGCCATTTCCAAATAAGTAGAGGAAAGTCATACACACATACACGAGTAACTTGTACAACAAAATATCTAAACACATCACCTGAGCTAAAACAGTCTCTAGTCTAAACGTGAGCTAACAAGCAACCAAGCACACGACCGGTAAGGCAAAACACACACACACACACACAAATGATGGACTTCTGTTCTTTAACTCCTGCCTCTGCTCTTGGATCAGCAGTGTTGATTGGCTGTTGAGTTGACCAGCTGTTTATGGTCTGGAGTTAAAAGACAGAGTTTTATTTCCTGTTATAAATGATTATAATTTTTAAGACCTCAGCTATTAAAGAGAACGGACGTTGATCAGATGGCCGCTAAACAGCGCATACTGTAAAAGAAAGCTGTCACTCCTCCTGTGTGGAAAATTGCATGCCAATGCACATTTACAGCATGTAGCAGTTTAACAGAAACACCCTAGTTTTTCAGTAGGTTGAAACACAAGCACAGATAGAGAGAATTCACTGTGAAAGCAAATGTAACTAATTACAAAAACTTAGTTAGTTAGAAAATAGACAGAAATAGATAATAGAAACACTTGACAGATCATCAAATCATCCCTTGTGCAGAAAATAGTTTTGGTGATGATCAAGTCATCTTCAAAAATGATACTGCGTCTTGCCATAGAGCAAAGAGTGTTAAACCTTTTTTTGAAAGGTATATCAACTCAAGGACATGGCTAGCAAACCGCCTGGATCTCAATCTGATTGATACTGTATGGTGGAAATTCAGAAACCTGGTCTGTGACAAGATTCCATCCTTCAAAGTTGATTTATCACCCCTTAAAGTTGAAACCAGCTGGGTAGATAGTATCACTAGGGACTGTGGAAGTCTAGAGGATAAATTACTGGACTATGGACCAGAAGGTCCAGGGTTCAAATCCCAGGGTTACTGAATGCTTGCCTTTCCCTGTCTTCAACTGCCTCCATTAATGCTCAGTGGGGTGTGGGTCAGATAATAATGGAGGAAAGTTCGAATCAGCACTCCTTGTTCCTTCTTTGGGCTTCAAGCAGTTATTGCAAAATTTTGAGGTGTGTTTGGGTTATTATGCTGCTGCAGTACGAATCTCTCTCCACAAAGATCTGAACAAGCAATTTCACCAGTGGTTTCAGACTTATGGTCGCCCCTACAACAAGGATCAGAAGTGCTAGAGGTAATGCGGTTCAGGCGTAATGCAATACTGTAATCTAATTACTTTTGTAACAAAGTCATCTGTTACAATCACGTTACAGTTACTGATTAGCCTAATTTAAAAGCGTTACTTATGTTGTCTCTGGGTGATAAATATTATTAAAAGTTATTCCCAGAGCATTTACAACAAATTTCCTCCGCGTAAGCTTTGAATCATTTGAATCAATCGCTTTGAAAAATGATTCAATATTTCGGAAAGCTTAAAGCGACATCTGCTGGCCATATCTGTGCAACTGACATGGTAAAGCCTAATAAACTCAATTTGAAGTACTGTTGGCTGTTCTTGTACTGTCTAGTCCAGATTAACATGAGAGATTAATGAGTAATGGGACTTCTTAATTAGAAAATTACCCAGATCATCACACTTCCTCCACCAATTTGTCTTCTTCCCACAGTGCATCCTGTTGCCATCACTTCTCCAGGTAAAGAGGACACACTTACCCGAACGTCTACGTGATGCAAAAGAAAACAAGACTTCTCGTACCAGACAACCTTATAGTCCAGTTCTGACACTCGCGAGTCCATTGTAGGTACTTTGATGAAGAACAGCAGTTACCACTTTGAGATTAGGCAGACCCATGCTCAGCAGGGGGCGATGCACTCTGTGTTGTGACACATTACTGCTTTAATTATTAATTCGTTCGTTTTCTTAAGCGCTTAAAGGTCGCGGGAAGGCAGGTGTCTAGCCGGAGGCACAGGGCACAAGGCAGGAACAACCCTAGACAGGCACATACGTACACTAACACACTCAAAAACATACTCACACACTAAGGGCACCTTAGAAACACCAATTAAACTAACACGAACATCTCTGGAACGTGGGAGAAAATAAGACTTGCAAACTCCACACAGTCCAACGTCAAGATTGTACCGGGGATTCTGAAGCTGTGAGGCCACCGTGCTGCCCCTCCTGAATCAGCATTAAATATTCCTGTACGACAGTAGCTCTTGTGTCTGGACCAGACGGCATTATTATATTCGTGCATCAATTAGTCTTGGGCACCATCACACAGTCGCCAGTTCATGGTTCGTCCCTACTCGGACCAATGTCAATAACCGCTTTCGCACAAAACAGTTCTTGGGACTAACTTGGGAGGAAATTTCCCCCATGAAGTTCCCCTGCAAACTACCCACTGGGGGATTTTTTAATTGGTGTGCATTCGTACCACCATTAAGAACATTATGTGACGCTGAAGTGACGTAAGCCACAGGAATTTCATTTATACGAAACAAAATTGTGTGGTACCTCCTACTTCACTTATAGGCTCAGTAAATCCTGTTCACTTACAGACTAATATACTGCCGGTCAAAAGAGTTGCAGTTTGGATTCAAATAAGCAAATACTTGAGAGCCTTTTACTGGTTAATTATCTCAGTGATTAATATTTTTCAGATGGCAACATGGAAAAACCCAACATGGAAGGTCATGGGAAAGATGTACTGTGGTTCAGAAGGGTCAAATTAATGGCCTGCATTAAGCAAAGAAGACAATTAAATAGATTGCTGAAATTCTGGAATTGGGCCGAGAACTGTCCAATGCATTATTAAAACCTGGAAGGATAGTGGGGAACAGTCAACTTCATCCAAGAAGTGTGATCAGAAAAAAATCATGAATGAGAATGATTGCCAAATTGTAAAAAAATGGACAGCAGGGCTCACAGCTAAGTTTAATATTGAAATTAAGAGCATTTAGACATGCACAATGTGACAAGAACTCACAGGTTTGGGACTAAGGTTAGTGAGGTTAATCAGAAAAAAAATACTTCAGTTTGGGAGCAAAAAGATTAAACTCTAGAGCAATTGAAAAAGATCATGCAGTCCGATGAGTCCAGATTTATACTATTCCAGAGCAATGAGTACATCAGGGTAAGAATGGAAGGGATGCACCCATCATACAAAATGCCCACTGTACAAGACTCTGGAGGCAGTGTTGCTTCAATTAGTCAGGTCTAGGCTCAGCAACATTATGTGGCAATAAAATGAAGTCAGCTGAGTACCATAGCTAAATGTACTGAATTCCAGGTTATCCCATCAATGGATTTTTCTTCCCTGATGGCATGGGCATAATCCAGGATGACAATGCCAAGATTCATCGGGCTCAAATTGTGTGAGAGTGGTTGTGAGAGCATGTGGAATCATTTTCACACATGAACTGGTTACCACAGAGTCCTGACCTTAACACGGCTGAAAGTCTGTAAGACTTTATGGAGTGGTTCAACTCCCATCGTAATAAAACTTGGCATGAAGGAGAAAAATTAGAGCAAAAGTATAAGTTTACTGTACAATTGAAAGGTAGCTCTAGTACCCTGTTAGTCTGCCTCTAGCCTGGATACAAGATGATATTCGGTTGAGCATTTTAGGAAAACAAGTTCTGTATGATATCCTGTGCCACATTTGCCCACAGATGTTGCAGCTGGGCCTGTAGATGCTGCACACTCATACTTTGCTGAAGCTGGCATTCCAGCTGGTCCCATAAATGCTTGATTCGCGATAAATCTGGTGACCAGATAGGCCAAGGAATTGTTGCAGTCTGGAAACAGTTGAGACATTCCTGGGAAACCCTTGCTGTTCTTGGATGAGCATTATCTTGCTGAAAGATGCCAGTTGGGAGCCCTGCCATGAGAGGCAACACGTGGCTGAAGTATGGCCTGCACATATCACTGAGTTGTTAGTGTCCCTTGTATCACTATTAGGGGTGACCAACTGTTGTATGCACACCAGCAGCTGAAGCGGTGTGTCACTCCACCACAAAGGCAGCATTGAAGTGCTCACACTCTAACCCGACTGATGTTGGATTGCAAACAGAGCCTGGATCCGTCGCTAAAGACAATACAGTCCTAGTCCATAGCAGTCCAGGTTTCTCGTTCATGACAACACTGCAAACGAAGGCAATGGTGGCTAGTTCTTAATGGCAGGACATGTAATGGGTACTGCAACGACAAATTTCCTCCGCTAAGTCCCTGGAAATGGTCCAGGCAGAGATGGGGAGTGCAGTGAAAGTGCCTCCTCTGTCTGGAAGGTGGACAGTGAAACTATGGGAGCTGCTCGTGCTAGTCTATAGATTAAACGATCCTCTCTACTGGTGGTCTGTCTGGGCCGTTAGGAACCTGTTTGCCATGCGTGCATGCCCTCATGTAACCCCTGCTCCCAACACATCCTAACGACTAGTTCAGAATGGCCTAGATGCTTGGAAAGTTGCTGAAATGGTCATCCTGCTTCTCTCAGTCTTAAAGTTTGTCAACTAGGCAAAACATCTTTGAGTGCGTCGAAGAGGCATGTCTAGCAGTCAGCAATTCCTTACCAAGAGGTACAGTACCGAAAAGTAACCTCAGAGAGCCTTTTTTACAGAGCGTTGGGGGAAGCACTTTTATGCCTTCTTGTTGCAAGACCCAGTGTCTAATCAGACCACACCTGTAATCATTTACATAACTGTCTGCAACATAACTGCATACAGTTTTGCAGCAATCCGACCTCTGGGTGCTTTATTTTTTGGTCAATGGTCCTTTTTGTCTTTGGTCTAGAGCACACAGCCTGCATTTCATCCAAACAAGATCTGGAATATTGATTCATCTGAGCACAAAACATGTTTCCACTATGTGATGGTCCATCCTAGATGCCTCTGAACCCAGAGAAGTTGATCCCACTTCTGGACACTGTTGACATAAGGCTTCTTTTTTACACTGTAAAATTTTAAGTGGCATTTGTGAATGTAACTCTGTGTTGTAGTGCTTGATAAAGGTTTGATAAAGTAACCCCTTTCGCATGTGGTTCTATCAGCTATTGATGAATGGCGGTTCTTGATGCAGTGCCGTCTGAGGGATCGGAGATCATGCCTCTTCAGTTTAGGCTTGTGCCTTTGCCCTTCACACGCTGAATTTCTTCCAGACTCCTTGAATTGATTAATGATATTATGCCCTGTAGAGGGAGAAATATGTAAATCCCTTCCAATATTTATTTTTAAGGAACAATGTTTTTAAACATTTCAATAATTTTCTCACACATTTGTTGACAAACTGGAAATCCTCTGTCCATCTTTGCTCCTGCCTCGTACCCTGTGCCACCAGCTTTCCCACAACCCTGTCCAGGATTAAGTGGATAAGAACTTGAATGAATGAGTAATGTAACTGATGCTAATTTAGTGAATGTCTTTGCTTTAATATGTACTTGTTAGGTTATATGGTTATAAGTGGCTAGCCAAATCATACAGATATGTATTATCATTACCTTGTCTACAACATTGCTGTTGTCCATTGCTCCATGCGAAAAACCCGAAAGAAACTCGCCCTTAACCGAAAGCGTTAGCAGCTTGAGCTTTTTAAAAATACACTGAGACATTATGGGAAATGCAGTCCAGTCCAGGAACTGACCTTTTACAGCTGTGATTTTAGTAGGGCACAGCAACATTTTGGTCTGATCACGCCTCTTGGTATATAGAACATATTGGTATAACAGACACAAATTCTCCTCCATTAACTATGAAGACATGTTCTTTTTTCCATTTGAACAGTTAAAGTATGCTAGCGTACACTAGTTTTATCAATGCTATTATATATATATACAGCAAACAATCTATTCAAACAGTTAAAGAGGCATATTGTAAATTTGGTAACCACACGTGCCTCTTGAACCACAGCATGTGGAAGGTTTCTGAAATATATCAGAGTTGGTCCGAGAATTTCACAGTTTGGTGTCGGAATCAGGTGAGAGGCGGGGTGAAAGCTTTAAAACATCCATTTGATTGACAGCATAATGAACAAATAAAATTTTTATATTCCGCCTCTTTTTAAAAAGGGGCTTGTCTTGATCTGATTTCTGTTCCGCGATAGTGGGCTAAACGAAAGGAGTAGGTTATACTACGCTATATGGTTTAAAGTCAGTATATGTACTTTCAGTTCGCAAGGCAATAACATGGCATATTTTGGGCTCTGTGTGCTGGAGTAGCTGTTCTAGCTCATTTCGTTCTATTCCATTCACATTGTATAATGTAACCTTTGTCTGTGCTATTTAATAGCTACTAAAGTTTGCTGTTTCGGACCAAACCAGTTTCACTTTTGGACAGTGCTGATGTTGTTGGTGGAGGGTGACACGCGGTTAAATACTTTATTTAAGTGTTTTTAAGTGTTTTTAAGTTTGGAAACCTGGGAAACTTGAAAGAGGAAGAGTTTAAAAACCCGCAACGTCTTACACCTTGTGTTTTTGAGGCGTGACATCGGGATAGAATTTCCTGAATCCAGCGACGACTGTGAAAATAAGTATGACATTCATTTGAGCTATGTTGCAATTAACTCCAACTTTCGACACTGAGAAAGATGTACGTCCAAGCCTTTTAGCGAAAGAGGAGACTGTAAGAAAAAGCAAAGGTAAGGAAATACATTTACAGCATTTAGCAGACGCTCTAAGAGCGACTTACAATTGGTACAGTCTTACAATCCAAGCAACTGTGGGTTAAGGGTCTTGCTCAAGGACCCAACAGTGGCCGCTTAGCCGAGATGGGATTTGAACCCTGGACCTTCTGGTGGAGAGTCTAGTACCTTAACCGCTAGGCTACCACAGAGTGTACTACAGTCTAAGCCACTGAATGACAGGAGGTCTTTTTGACAGGTGTACATCAAATATATTTAGGGAATTAAACCGTGTATATCATAATATAGTGTGTTGTTTTCCTGTACAGAGAGTGTACTGGTGACTGACATTCACATCCTTAACGTGGAGAGGGATGAAGGCGTTGTGTACAGCTGGACGGTAAGTATTGTGGCCTGTTCGTTTTAGGGGAGTGTGCAGACATTTCCTTCAGTTTCTCAGACTTTTTGTGTTAGAAAGACAAAATTTTAATGCAGTAAAACCACATCTGTCCACATCCACATCAGCTTCCCACCCACACTGCTGTAACATGTGTACATGTGATAATATAGTTACAGAAGTAGTCAAATGTTGCACCTGACCTCCTAACAGGGACAGTTGCAACATTCATTAAAATGTAATAAAACCATTCTTTAATATCATTTTGTTTTTAGTTTATTTGTGCACAGACAGGGTCTTCACTAAACTAATTTGGCTGTATAAAGACCACGTTTACTAAAAGGAAAACATATTTTCAAGTAATAATCACGAATTTGGTTTAATTATTACACTTCATTAAAATATAAAATTATCAAAGTCAAGACCCTGAAATTTAATAATGTGACAGATGACTGAATCAGACAGTAAACCTTTGTGACAGATTGCTGACTTAGAATAACCGTAGAATGATTGCCTGCAGTTTTTAGGTGGCTATTGAAAAGTATTTTGCGTTAATCAATAAAAATCACAATGTTATAATTAATGTCAATGCAAGATTTTGCCCTTGTTGCAACCGTCCCCATTCTCCCCTAATAGTAGTTAACTGGGTTTCTTGATCTTCAGGTTTCCACAGATATCAGTCATGCTTTTTCTGGTGTACGTTTGGTTGCATTTGACATTTATCAGTTGATCCCTGAAATTATATTATATTATAGTATATATATATATATATATATATATATTATAGTATAGTATATTATAGTATCACCGCACAGCTCCAGAAATCTCCGGTTCGATCCCTCGGACTCTGTCTATGTCTAGTTTGCATGTCCTCAAATGCAAGGTCCTCATGTTAGGTGTCCACAAATGTTTGGCCTCATAGTATATCACTTAAAGTAAATATAGAAGTAAAAGGTAATTAATCTGTCTAAATGTGTGGCAATTGAAAACATGGCTTGTTGAAGTTGCAGTTACTATGTTGGACAATTACTTTACTTAATTTCAATTAAAGTGTTGTCACATTTTTAATTGTGGATAAATTGAAATGTAATGTAATTGTGGATTTTATTTAATCTTGTCATATCTAATGCCAAGTTTTTGGAGTTTTAGGTTTTGCTTTTGATAATGTTAAATGCACTAATTCTTTTCCTATTTCTATTGGTAGGGAGCAACAGGGGTGACCAGAGTGGGCAAATATGACCCTCAGACCAAACAGAATAAGGTTTGTTTGACATGTTTGCCAAACAAATATACTTAAGTGGTGACACACTTAACTGAGGCTGTTTACTAGTAAAAAAAATGAAAAAGAAAATACAGCATTTAGCAGATGCTCTTATCCAGAGCGTCTTACAATTGATACAGCCTTAATCCAAGCAATTATGGGTTAAGGGTCTTGATCAAGGCCCCAACAGTGGCAGCTTGGCAGAGGTGGGATTTGAACCCTGGACCTTGTGGTCTATAGTCCAGTACCTTACCCGTTAGGCCACCACTGTCCCATAAAGTCTGTTTTTTGATGCTCGAGTGACTCAGCTACTCAGGCTCTCAAGACCCATAGTATGTATTATTAGTTTTTACCATCTGTTTCTGTTTGCCTTATTATTGTATACTTAATGCATTATTATTATTATTATTATTATTATTATTATTATTATTATTATTATTATTATTGATTTTAGGATAGGAAGGGTTTTTTCATTATATACTATTTCCCCCCTCACTAAAAAAAAAAAAAACTTTACTGAATAGATTTAGACAATAAAGTATTTGTTGCCACATATTTTACTTGTTAAATATAATTGTACTTTTTGCTGTATTTTCTTTTGTTACAGCTGTTGTACACTTTTGACAAGCGGGTGTGCATCAGCAGTTGCTCCCTCAACAAAGAAGAAACACTTTTGGGTAATTGCTTTTCATAAAATGCTCTCAAATAAAAGTGCAACGTTATTTATATTTTAATCAGGAGTATTTATCTTACTGCACCCAATGATTAAGTAAACATGAACGTTTAGTAGCAGTAATACTCAATACATATCTGTGTTATCTGCTCCAGCGGTCAGTCTGACACAGTCGATGCAGTGTGAAGAGGAACGCTTGAAACCAGGTAATCATTACTACCTTCAACTACAAAATTCCCACAAACAGCTGCACAAATGTACGCACACATACATAACATGTACTGTATATTTCCTAGCACAGCAATGGTAATGGCCTATAATAGCGCTATACCAAAATAAATTCGAATTAATGATAGCTGTAACTGCTACTGTGTTAGCCCTGATGAGATTTTGTATTTTTTGGTTTGTGAAATGATAGAGCTACTGATTAACCAGTCATATGCCTCCTGTGACCTGTGAAGTGGTGCACTTTTAACTGTAATAAACAATGTTTTACTGGGTGCAGCTTAATTCATGCACTGTATCTGTAGTTATTGCAATTAACAGTGGTGCTTGAAAGTTTGTGAACCTCAGGAATCTTTTATATTCCTGCATAAATATGACCTAAAACATCATCAGATTTTTCTAAAAGTACATATAGCTAACCCAACTGAAATATAGCAACTAAAGGCCTCTCTCACATTGTCTAATGTTAATGTTCATGAGTCTGCCATTAAGAGAACACTGAACAACAATGGTGAGCATGGCAGGGTTGCAAGGAAAAAGCCAGTGCTCTCCAAAAGTAATATTGCTTCCCATCATGTGGCACATGGACAATCCAGAAAGCTATTGGAAATATGTTTTGTGGATGTATGAGACCAAAATAGAGCTTTTTGGTTTAAATGAGAGGTGTTATGTCTGGAGAAAGGAAAACACTGAAAGAACCATAGGAATTTTGAATTGACTTATTCCATTTGTGAAATGTGATGGTGATAGTATCATGGTTTAAGCCTGTTTTGTTGAATCTAGGAATTATTCCAGTGCATTCCATAGGAAAATGTCAGGATATCTGTCCGTGAACTCTCAAGAGCATGTGGATCATGCAGCAAGACCACAACCCTAACTTGTTCTACCAAAGACTGCTTTACAGAAGAATAATTAAGATTTTTTTGTAATGCCCACATAGTCCGAGTGTCCTAACCTTTAGCCCAGTTTATTAAATGTTGTGGAAGCAGTTTTCATGTGAGGAAAACCCAACCAACGTTCCAAAGTTGAAGATGTTCTGCAAATCCTCCAAGCTGATGTGCAGGACTGATTACCAGTTAAAATAAATATACTCATTGAGAAAAAAAGCATACCAGAAGGAGTTGTTGGAATCGAATGAAGTGATATGTGTGAATGTAATGATATTATATCTAAGTTCCATCCATCCTGCTTCTCTCAGTCCAAGTATGTGCCCCCTCTGAAAGTCTCTGAACTGGGCAAAATGTCTTTGAGTGCGTTGTAGAGGCATGTCTAGAAGTCAGTGATCTCTCACCAAGAGGTACCCTACCCTCCTCCTAGTAGCCTCTCAGAGCCTTTTTATAGGGCAGCGGGGGAAGTACTTTTACGCCCTGTTGTGACAAGATCCAGTAGCTAATCAGACCACACCCGTGATCATTTACACATCTGCCTGAGACATAACTGTAATGCAGAGTTTTGCAGCAATCCGACATTTCTATCTGGGTGTGCTATTTTTTATTGTCACTGAGTATGTATAATTTTTCTTTTATCTCACCCTCTCTTTTTGACAGTTTCTAAATACCTGACACTCCTTATAGAAATACAACCAATTAATAACACTAAGGTCCTAAAGGCAGTGGACTGCAGAGTCAAAGTTCAGGTAAGCCTCAGTTATTACAGTTTTGATTGTGCAATATATCATTAGAGGATTAGAATTAGATCTGATATGTATCACCCATATGTGGACGGGTTGTACTTGTCAGAAATTCCATTCCATGTTTATTTGTAAATGTGAAAATGTGTATTGTATGTACAGTGCCTTGCAAAAGTATTCGGCCCCCTTGAACTTTTCAACCTTTTGCCACATTTCAGGCTTTAAACATAAAGATATGAAATTGTAATTTTTTGTGAAGAATCAACAACCAATGGGACACAGTCGTGAAGTGGAACGAAATTTATTGGATACTTTAAACTTTTTTTAGAAATAAAAAACTGAAAAGTGGGGCGTGCAAAATTATTTGGCCCCCTTGCGTTAATACTTTGTAGCGCCATCTTTTGCTGCGATTACAGCTGCAAGTCGCTTGGGGTATGTCTCTCTATCCAGTTTTTTGGCACATCGAGAAACTGAAAATTTTTGCCCATTCTTCCTTGCAAAACAGCTGGAAGCTCAGTGGAGGGTTGGATGGTCGAGACCGCGTTTGTGAACGAGCAGTTTTTCACCAGGTGCCATTCTTTCCCACAGGATTCTCCATTGGATTCAGGTCCTGGACTTTGGGACTTTGGCCATTCCTAACACCTTGGATACGTTTTTATTTGTGAACCACTCCATTGTAGATTGTTTTTGGATTATGTTTTGGATCATTGTCTTGCTTTTTTTTTTTTTTGGAGATAAATCTCCCGTTCCCAGTCTCAGGTTCAACAGGTTTTTTTTTTTTTCCTTTTTCCAGAATGGTCCTGGTATTTGGCTCCATCGTAAATCTTCACTACTGTCAATTGTACATCTTCCCTTTTCCTCTGCTCCCTGCTGGCGTGAAGAAAAGCAGGCCCAACCATGATGCTGCCACCACCATGTTTGACAGTGTGGGATGATGGTGCGTTCAGGGTGATGAGCTTGTGCTTGCGTCTTCCCCAACCCCTTGCCACCTTATCCGGTCAAACTCAACGTTTTGGCTTTTTTTGGCATTGTGGCCAAAAAGTTCGTCTAAACCAGAGCACCTTCTTCCACATGTTCGGGTTGTGTTTCCCAAGGTGGCTTGTGGGCAACTTTTTTTATGGATCTCCCTTTTGAGAAATGGCGCTTTCTTCTTGCCACTCTTCCATAAAAGGCCCCAGATGTGTTGTGTGCAGTGTTGAAACGACTGATTGTTTTGTCCTATGGTCTGGACAGAGTCTCCCACCCTCAGCTTGTAGGTTCTCTGCAGTTTTCATCGCCAGAGGTGATTCAATGGCCCCTCTTTGGCTGCACCGCCCTCTGATCTTGATCAGTCTTCCTCCTTGTTTTGAGCCTGAAAGTTTTAGAGGGACGGCCGGGTCTTGTAAGATTGCAGGGGGGGGGGGGGGGGGGGGGGGGGGGGGGGGGGGGGGGGGGGGGCGGGGGGGGGGGGGGGGGGGGGGGGGGGGGGGGGGGGGGGGGGGGGGGGTCGGTGGGGGGGGGGGGGGTCGGGGGGGGGGGGGGGGGGGGAAGGTGGTGGGGAGTGGGACGTCCGGGTTGTTTGAGTGGGTGTGGCTTTGGTTGTGTATAGCTGTGGTGAGGGGAGTGAGGTGGGAGGGTGTCTTATACTCCTTCCCAACATTCAATATGAATCGCTTTCAACAGCTTTGCTCCCCTTCGGAGAAATGTTTTTTTAAAAGCCCTTGGGAAATCTTTTTTGTATCCCAAATCCAGCTTTAAACTTCTCCACAACAGTATCTCGGACCTGCCTGGTGTGTTCCTTGGTCTTCATGATGCTCTCTGAGAAACAGAACTCTGAGACTATCACAGAGCATGTGCATTTATACAGAGACTTGATTACACACAGGTAGATTCTATTTATCATCATCAGTCATTTAGGTCAACATTGGATCATTCAGAGATCCTCACTGAACTTCTGGGGTGAGTTTGCTGCGCTGAAGGTAAAGGGGCCGAATAATTTTGCACGCCCCACTTTTCAGTTTTTTATTTCTAAAAAAAGTTTGAAGTATCCAATAAATTTCGTTCCACTTCACGATTGTGTCCCACTTGTTGTTGATTCTTCACAAAAAAAATTACAATTTCATATCTTTATGTTTGAAGCCTGAAATGTGACAAAAGGTTGAAAAGTTCAAGGGAGCCGAATACTTTTGCAAGGCACTGTAACTGGCATATTGTTTGAAATTTTATATCAGAGTATATGAGACTGTGGTAGCCTAGTGGTTAAGGTACTGGACTATGGACCACAAGGTCCAGGGTTCAAATCCCACCTCTGCCAAGCTGCCACTGTTGGGTCCTTGAGCAAGACCCTTAACCCGCAATTGGTTGGATTGTAAATTGTATCAATTGTATGTTGCTCTGGATAAGGTGGGGCTAAATGCTGGGAATGTAAATGATTAAGGAGGTAGTGATGTGGAAAATGTTCATGTTTTATTTTCTGTAGTTTCTGCATCCTTTGTTATCACGGAGCACTGTGCTGGAAAGCCATTTGTTAGTGGCTGCGGAGGATGGCTGTAAGTATTGAGATGAAGGCTTGTTTTCAGTGGTGGTGCATTTTAGTGAGCAGTGCATTCAGGCTTGAGGGGTTCCCTTCCATCCATCACACTTGCATGATATTTGCTTTTTCACATGGTGGAGTTAACAGCTAAGGCTGACATTTATTTACTGCTATGACCTCACAGTTCAACTATCTTTAACTAATTTTGTTCCTTTTTCATAGATGTTGATCAGTACCACATACTGCTGGGGAAGCAGGAGGGCTATAAAGTTGTGAGTTCTTGTAACGACTACAGCAACTGTGTATACTGTATTTCCTTAAAATGTAGTATATACTACGAATTGTAACATACTACATAATGTTCAAGATCTTCTCAGGAGTTTTTACATAAGAACCAGACATGATCAGTAAACAGTTAGATTGTGTTTTGTCTTTTTTGTATTATGCATTCATAAACCCAGGTGTAAGAGCAGAAATCAGTAGAGGGACATATTAATATGGCTTTGCCTTTCTTGTTATTGATTACTGCTGAGTAGCTATGAATATACATTTCTTATGTAAAAGGTGATGCAGAACCCAGAGCATTTACCAAGAGACAGAGTGGCAGAGGAGTTCTGCTTCATTCAGTGGGATTCTGACTGCCAGAGACTCTTCTACCTTACAAACAGGGTCAGAAGGTTTCTCTTTCTTTTTGTCTTCTCTTTTGCCCATAATATTAAATGAATGAGAAATGCCCATATAAGGATTTTGTTTGAAGACTAATAATTGAGATTTAATAAAGAGTTTGGCGACTTAGCGAGGTTACAAAAAAAACAAACAGTGACATTTATACCTGATGCTGACATAATGTGTTTTGCTGAGCAGCCCGTGTGATCATACAATCACATTACAATTTACATAAACATGATTTAAGTGACACATAGCGACTGGCTGAAAACTTGACGGCTTAGCGACATAGAATTTAATTGCTGGCAAGACATTTGTCAGATTTTAGGGATGGCGTGGGTGAGAGCCCACGAGAGGTTTTTGAGGTAAAATGCATGAAGGGAAATCCGTTCTGCAAGAGATGAGTTTTGCGAGATAGCGAGGTTAGTGTGAGCTGCATCACTCTATTTGAACTCCCTCTGACTTTTTTTCTCTCTTTCCACAGCAGGTGGGGCTGTTTCCATCTGCTGCACCTTTTCTATAAATATTCCCCTTTCTGTTCACTTCCTTGTCTGGCTTTTTCACTTCCATGGTGGTTCTCGGCTCTCCTATCTGTGTTGATGGCTCCCTGCCTGGTTTGTCTGCCTCTCTTTGTCTGGATATTGTATTCTTGTGTTTGTTCCCTAGTATTATTTTATGTTTTGTTCAGTGTTATGTGTTTAGCTTGTCTCCTTGTTTAGCTTCTTTGCTTGTTTTATCTCATTAGCATGTTAGCTTATTGTTTGTAGGTAGCGCTAGCCTGTCCCATGTTTGCCCTTTGTCTTGTGAGTTGTTAGCATTGTTGTATATTAGCATTGTATGTCTGCATTTGCTTGGTCTGTTGGTTTAGCTTGTTTTCTACTTTGTTGAAGGTTCCCTTGCTGTTGTTTGTTGTGTGTTTCACTATGTCCACTGTTACTAAAGAGCACATACAGTACGTCTGTCTCCCTTGCCCCTCCTTGTCTGAAGTGGGACATTTTGGCTGTACATCGCGAAAGACAAGGTGCCAATTCAGGCGGTTCAGAGAAATGGATTCGAACAACTTTTGGATACTTTAGTCCCAAAATAAACACTGCTACAGTATTAATTATCATGTCATTATTGTTATTGGACTGTGGTAGCCTAGTGGTTAAGGTACTGGACTATGGACTCAGAAGATCCAGGGTTCAAATCCCACCTCTGCCAAGCTGCCACTGTTGGGTTTTTGAGCAAGACCCTTAACCCACAATTGCTTGGATTGTAAGACTGTATTAATTGTAAGTCACTCTGGATAAGGGCGTCTGCTAAATGCTGTAAATGTAAATGTAAATGTTATTGACACAAATCCCAGAAAATATCAAGATATCTTTTTGTGTCAATGTCGCACACCCCTAATAATATAGCTGTAGTGAGTTTTGCCTGAACAAATTTTTTGATAAGTGTTCTGAAACTACAATTATACCACACTAACACTTTCTTTCCCTTTTAGGAAAAATGTTTGCTCAAGTGTGTGCAGTTCTTTGGTGATCGCAACTTTGACACTGTGGTAAATAATATATTTTACTACTGTTTAATGACAGCTCCATGTAACAAGTTACAAGATACAGATGTTTGTTTCTTTTATGTGCGACAGTTTGAACTTTCCCTGGATCTACCCAGGTATCCTATCACCTCCGTGAGGTATGATTGAAGTTACCCTTATTTTTTTATTGTTTCCCTTGTTGGAAATTTTTAATTGGCCCATGTTCTTTTGACAAATTTATTTCATTAAGGTTTGTAAACTTTGGATATGATCACTACCAGGAGCAGGAAAGCAAGAGCCTAAATCTGATGGTATTTACAGACAGAACAGGCAAGTCAACTCTTTGAGATTATTTTGATTACTGTGTAGTTACATATTATTGTGCTAAGTCAGTGTCTGTTGTTTTATTTTCTCCACTCACTTGATATGGGATAGAGAGTAAGTTGCTTCAGTTATTACAAGCAAATTTTAAGTCGTCACTATGGGGTATTCTTAATTTTAAGGAACAGTCTGATCAGTAGATTGAAAAACTACATACCATGAATCAAGGCAGTTTATTCAAAAATAATTACTACAATCAGAATGTGTGGACTGAGATCATTTTTGAAAGACAGATTTCTTAATTTCTGATTTAGTGATCGTCTCAAATGTTTAATATTTAAAAAATGATCTACTCACGTTTTAAGAAAATATAGCTAGCTCTGATATCCTTGACAACCTTGGAAAAAAGTTTATGAAAAATGTCTTTGTGGTTTTTATCCTCACACTGACAATATGAGCAAAATAGGAAAAAAATGTAATTCAATTAACGGCGCTCCTAGATACTCTTATACACAAACTGTACCTGCAGCCTTTTCTGCAGTGTTAGTTCATTCTTACTTCTGAAGTCCTGGAATGAGATGAGAGAATAATGTGTTGACCTTCATGAATCTTCATTCATTCATTTTCTTTTCCAATTGATCCTTGGTCAGAGTTGAGGGAAAGCCAGTGCCTGGCCAGCAACACAGGGCGCAAGGCAGGAGCAGCCCAAGACAGGGTCCATACATACACATCATACACTCACACACTCCAATTAAACTCCGGAGTACCTTGAGAAAACCCACACAGACATATGGACAAACAGAAAAAACCCAGGGCGCCCCACCTGGGATTAGAACCCAGGACCTTCTTGCTGCGAATGGACGGTGCTACCCACCAAGATACAGGAGGTCCTCGGGTTACGTCAGTCCCGAGTTACGATGTTTCGTGGTTACGACACTTCTCCCATTTACTGTATAAAGCCTTGTTTCGCACTTAAGTGGTTTTGCGTCGTAAACGTCGTACCGCGAACTTCGTGTTTGGTATGTGCGGCGGAAGAATACACGGTTACGCCGCTCGTTTTTTGATAATTACTGTGTTATGAAAGGTGTTAGGATAGGATAAGTGCTTACAGTATGTTATTTACGTACAGTATGTACCTATGTTCCAACTTACACCGAAAATCGGTTCACGACGCGACCTAGGAACGGATCTGCGTCGTAAGTCGAGAACCGCCTGTATTGTGCCGCCGCCTTCTTGAATCAGGCAATAGGTATATAAGCAGCAACATACCTTAAAATCCCCAGATCCACAGAGCTGGAATTAATCTGTGTGGGAGAAATGCAAACATTTTTCTAAGGATCACAGTTGGTGACGATTACATGTCACCATCATTCTATCAAACTTATTAGTTTTTAACTATTTTTATAGAAAACACTTCAGAATTTAACAGTGATGCTTTCATAGAAACAACCTAACTGCCATTCTAAAGTGTTTTGAAGGATCTGTGATGTTGTGGGGCTGCTTTTTGTCCAAAAGCAATGGCTTTTTTTTCTTAGTTCAAGTTCACATAAATGAAAGTTTATATTTCAGTCATTTTCATGGAGGTAATAAACCACAAACACAGGTTTTCATAACACTTCAATGTTTACCAAGGGTGCAAAATAATATCTGGTATTCCTAAAAAAATCATCACACTTTTTCAAATTAAGCATGATTAATTGTTGAAAATTAATTTGCCACTAAATATATAATATATCATATATCTGGATTTATGCTCGTGCGTTTTCAATGTTTTGATATTTTAAAATATTTTGTTACTTTTTTATCTCTTTATTATTATTTTCTTCACAGGGATCATGTGTGTATGCTATACCCATCCTCTGTGTGGCTTCAAGGATTACACCTACACCATTGCATTTGTGCACAGAGGTACAATAATTGTTTTCCAAATACCTTGGATTGTTTTTGATTGCATTAATAACTGTCTTTCTCCATGTCACCCAGGCTGCAGCAAAACTTTCACTATAGCTTTGGAGCAAACATCTATACCAGCCAACTTGCTGAACTTCCATCCACACTTTATTTATCTGGGTCAGTAATGGATAACTGATGATTTCCTCTTTGCACACTTCATTTCAGGAAACACATAACCTAACTTCAGGTCTAGGAGGTGAGTACAACCCCAAGTCAGAAAAAGTTGGGACGGTATGCAAAATGCAAATTTAAAAAAACCTGCAGTGTTCCTTACATTTACTCTGACTTTAATTTCATTGCAGACAGTATGAACCTGAGAAATTTCATGTTTTGTCAGGTCAACTTCATTTAATTTCTTAATAAACATCCATTCCTGCATTTTAGTCCTGCAAAACGTTCCAAAAAAAGTTGGGACGTGGCAAATTAATGCTAGAAATGTAAAAAAATGATGTGATTTCAAACAGGTGATTATAATCATGATTTGGTAACAAAAAGCAATATCCACGAAAAACTGAGTCTTTGAGGAACAAAGATGGGCAGAGGATGTAAAGTTTATCAACAAATGTGAGAGAAAATTATTGAAATATTTAAAAACATGTTAATCAAATAAAGATTGGAAGGGATTTGCATATGTCTCCATCTACAGTGCATAATATAATTAAACAATTCAAGTAATCTGGAGGAATTTAGGTGCGTAAAGGCCAAGGGCACAAGTCTAAACTGAAGATCTGTGATCTCTGATCCCTCAGACGGCACTGCATCAAGAACCGTCATTCATCAATAGCTGATAGAACCACATGGGCAAGGGATTCCTGTATCAAACCTTTATCAAGCTCTACAATACACAAATTCACAAATGCCACTTAAAACTTGTTAAAAATAAGCTTTAAGCTAACCATGTCCAGAAGTGGCATCAACTTCTCTGGGCTCGGAGGCATCTAGGATGGACCATCGCACAGTGGAAACGTGTATTGTGCTCAGACCAATCACTATTCCAGATCTTTTTTGGAAGAAATGGACACCGTGTTCTCCAGACCACAGACGAAAAGGACCATCCAGTTATCCTGACTGTTATCAAAAAAGAGGCTCTGTTAGTCCAAAATCCAGCTCTGTCATGGTATGGGGTTGTGTCAGTGTCCTTGGCAAAGGTCATTTACACTTCTGTGATGGCAGCATTAATGCAGAAAAGTACACTGAGCTTTTAGAGCAACATTAATTCCTTCAAGATCTTTTCCAGGGCCGTCATACATGACACAACTCAAAACAAGTCAAATCAGAAAAAGTTAGGATTGAAATATGTACATAGTACAATAGTTTTTAAACATTTCAATAGTTTTCCCACACATTTGTTGATAAACTGGAGATATTTACTCCATCTTTACTCCTCAAAGACTCAGCGAAGGTAAGAGCGAGGCCAGTACTTCCAAAAATTAAGTTTTTTACCTCATTAGTAGCCATAAATTGTCCCTTTCCCAACTTTTTTTGGAATGTGTTGCAGGCGTGAAATGCAGGAATGGATGTGTATTAACAAATAAAATGAAGTTGATCAGATAAAACATGAAATATCCTAGGTTCATACTGTCTGCAATGGAAAGTCAAAGAACATGTAAGGAGCACTGTGGTTTTTTTTTTTTTTATATATATATTTGCATTTTCCATACCATCCCAACTTTCTGATTTGGGGTCGTACATACATGTTGCTTAAAAATATTTGGCAGCATTATGCAACATTAGCACCCACATGTTGTAGGTGTCACTTGCTAACCCATAGCTTTTGGAAAAGTGCAGCTTAATTAATGATTTAAAAAATAATCATTACTATTATAATTATATTCTAAACATAAATAATAATTAATAATTGATGCTACACTGTAAGGCACAGATACGTATATATGAACATTATCTTACTTTGTACTAAGGGGCCTAGGCCAACCCCTGAAAAACAACCCCATAGCATTATCCCTCCTTCTCCAAACTTTACAGTTGGCACAGACCTGGTAGTAGCCATTAGGACATATTGTGGCCATGAAGTGATGCACATGGTCAGCAACAATACTCAAATAGACTGTGGCATTCAAGCGATAATTTATTGGTATTAATGGGCTCAAAGTGTGCCAAAACATTTCATTTGACACCAAGGCTAGTTTAGGAGCCTTGGATTCCTGCTGGTGGCTCCCAAACAAAACTTTGAGCCCTACCATCTCTGTGAGCCTCAAACAGAAATCGAGATTCATCAGACCCAGACTATGTTTTTAGTTTTCAGCTGTATTACAGTTTTTTGTGAGACTGATATTTTGTGGAGACCCACTGCACTGCCCCCCCAGCTTTCACTTTTGTGGGCAAAAACAAAAATTGGGAATTGGTTGGCAAAATTGGAATGTGGTCTTCTGCTGTTGTAGCAAATCTGCCTCAGGGTTTGATGAGTTGTGCATTGTGAAATGCTTTTCTGCTCCTCACAGTTGTTCAGACTGTTCATCTGAGTTATCGTAGCTTTTCGGTCAGCTCGAATCAGTCTGGCCATTCTGCGTTGGCCTCTCTCTCACTAACATGGTTCACTAGATGTTTAATTTAACAGACGTTTCCTCAAGAGACTCTAGAGACTGTTGTGTGTGAAAATTCCAAAGAACAACAATTATATAAATACTCTCAATAGCCTGTCTGGCACCAACGATCATGCCACCGTGCAAAACTACAGAGATCACATTTCTTCTCCGTCCTGGTGGGGTGATGGTTCAGTCGTGAATATTACCTGAAGCTGCTGGGCCCTGTCTGCATGCAACGCACTGCTGCCATACGACTGGCTGAGTAGATACTGTATGAATGTGTAGATGTACAGGTGTTCCTAATAAGGTGCTTAGTGAGTGAATTTCCAAAACTCTCTTGCAGGTTACTACTTAGTAGTGTATCTTCCAGGCCACTTCCTCCATCTGATCAACTGCAGGCAGCAGGACTTGCTGTGCTACAGTCTCTTTCTGTCAGGTGAGTCTGAGGAGCTCAGATTACTGCACATGTTGCACAGTTGCAGGTTTGAAGTGACACTTTGAATGAGTAGACTTTAGTCTTGTATTGTCTGTTTGTGTTATGTTATCTATGTAGCCAACATGCTTGTTCAGTACTTGTCCTTCGGTATTTGTGTTAGTGAATTCCTCATGTTGAACTCCTTCTTCTGCAGGTGCTGATGCCCATGTGGATGCTTTGACAGCTGACAGTATGTTAGTGAGTGTTTCTGGCCAAAGGATCCTGGACGCTCGGGCAGGCCGGATATATACCAGTGATATCTGCTATGACGTCCTTCTCCAGATGCTCAGCTCTAGTCGGCCCGAGGCGCAACGTCTTGCCGCGCTGCACTGTGTGTTTGTCTACATGGGATCTGACCAGGATCTGGAGAAGAAGGTGGGTAAAGGATCAAAGTTTATTGCTGCATTTCAAAAATTCAAGAAAGGCCACCTCCATGTTGAAAAAATAAGCTGTGTGGTAAGTTGCAAAGACCTAAGCTCCTCTTTATGCAAAAATCTCAGATGCAGATAGCGAAACCACGCTTGATTGTCAACAAAAAAAGTTGACATGTGTTTTAGGGTCACTAACCCTGGAGTCTTGGATGTGAGTTAAAACAAACCAGAATGTGGACGTGGTGCTGTGGATAACAATGGAAGACGTACTGCGGCCTTTGAAAAAAAGAGGGTGTTCAGGGTTTGGAAAATTCCAGCAACTGCAAAGCGACAATCTCTCAAAACAGGGGGCAGTCCATTTTGTGGTGAAACAACAACCAACATCGAAATGGGACGTAACAGCGGGGCAAAAAAAAGTATTTAGTCAAGCCACTGATTTGTGCACATCTCCTACCTAGAAAAAAATGAGAGAAGGTCTGTAATTTGCATGCATTATTAGGTACACTTCAACTATGAGAGACCACAATGAGAAAAAAAATCCAGGAAAATCAACATTGTAGGATTTTTTTTAAGGAATTTAATTGTAAATCATTTGGTGGATAAAATAAGTTAATTTGGTCAAATAACAAAGTTCAACTCAATACTTTTTGTAAACATAACCTTTGTTGGCACATGAAACAGAGGTCAAACGTTCCTGTAAGTCTTCCAGGCAGCGTTGGCACACACTGTAGGCGGTTTTTTTTGGCCATTCCTCCCAATTGCAGGATCTCCTCTAGAGCAGATGATGGTTTTGGGGCTGTCGCTGGGCAAACATGGGAACTTTTCAACTCCCTCCACAAAATGTTCTATTTTTGTGGGTGGGTTGAGGTCCCTGGAGAACTGGCTAGGCACTCAGGACCTTGTGAAAATGTTTTTACGGGAGCCACTTCTTGACCCCACGGCGATGCAGAATCTTGCGTGTTGCCCCAGATCGAGGGGGGGGAGAGGGAGGAGATTATCAATGGTTCTTTGTCTGTCTTTCCATGTTCTTACAATGCTCCCACAGTGATTTATTCACACCCAACCTGCTTTGCCTATTGTAGATCACTCTTCCCAGGCCCCTGGTGCAGGTCTTAACAATTTTTCTTCTTTGGGGTCCCCTCGAATCAGCTCTTGGTTCTTGGCATGGTTGAGTTTGGAGTTCTGACTTGTTGAAGCGCTGTGGAACAGGTTGTCTTTATACAGATAACGAGGTTCAATCAGGGGTGCCAGTAATACACGGTATAACGAGTGGAGGGACACAAAAGACGCGAAAGTTTTTTAGGTCCTGAGAGTCAGAACTGTTGCTTAGTTTGTGGGTGACCAAAAAATACTTATTTTCCACCATGATTTACAATTAAATTCTTTTAAAAAATCCTACAATGTGAATCTTCCTGGATTTTTTCTCATTGTGGTTCTCTCATAAGGTTGAAGTGTTTGTACCTATGATGGAAAAAATGACAGACCTCCTCTCCTCTTTCAAGTGAGGAGAACGGAGGTTCAAAACAGGTGGCCATTATACCAGGGTAACGAGTGTATTTTTCCCTATTTTGTTCTCTGCCATAGGTGAAGTGTATGTATGACGAAAAATTCAGGGACAACCTCTCATCTTTCTACGTTTAGGAGGAAAAAAACGTGGCACAATCAGGTGGTGACCTAAATAAATTTTTTGCCCCACTGTATTATTGTGAAACAAAAACCAGGATAATCAGGGGCAAAAAGGACCGAAAAAAACCAGAGATCAGACAAATAGTATAGAGGCAACCCCACGACAGAATTGAAACTTTGCCGCCATGCACCACTAAACCCTGGCCTTTATTATATACAACATCTGTCTGGAACCTCATGATCCTAGTAGGCCAGTCCGACAAGTTGATGGCGAAGCTCCTCACCGATGGGGCCTTGATGCCCCCCCTGAAAACTCGGGCAACGGCAGGGCAGAACAAGTGGGACAAGTTGGGCTCCTTTGCTTAAGGCTTGTATCTTTAAAACAAAAAAAAAATGGTTGACAATTTTTTACTGGGGGGGACTGATTTACCAATTTGAAACGCCATCATATTATTACCCCACTTGTGAAATGAAAATCAGGTGGGTGGATCATCAAACCTGGGGGGGGCTGTATTCAGCTAGGCACATGAATTTCTGGCAAACGATATTAAAAATCGGTTTGTGTTTTTTTTAAAATTTTAAAAAATCGGTGTTTTTCAAATCAGGTTTTGGGGGTGGGTAAAAAACAGTTCCATGGTAGTGAGGTGGATATTATGTTATATTTAAAGGGGGAAAACCAGGGATCAAGTCTGCTGATCTTTACCAATGTGTTGTGGAAGTGCTCAATGGGCAAGAGATTATCTGAGGGGGGACACCAGAGGGAGAAAGAGTTTGCTGTGTTTGTGATTTCAGGCTGGAAAAACATTATAAACCACCTCTGAAGATTTTAAACTCTACCAATACACATCAGAGGGTCTTTTAAAATTACGACGTCATGAATTCTTAGATAAGTATTAGGAGGTATCATAAGAAAGAGAAAAATGGGTTCTCTTCCTCTCTAGGAGAGGGTTCACTAAATAAGCTGATAACTGTAGGCTCTTTAGCTCTTACAAGTTTTTTTTTTTGCAACACTTCAAAAGGGTGTATTTTGTTTTAAAAATATTGTTTAAATAAATCAACATTATGGTCCATGTTTTAAGCCAAAGTATCACTGGTTCTTTTTTATATGAGTCAGTAATTCTGGAAGTTGACAGTTGTTGTATGTATATTTGTATGTTGTTTTTTTTGATGAGATTTTCCTATATTGTCACTGGCATTTGATATAGATCATTAGATTGGATCACTGAGGAATGGATGAGTTTGATTTTGATGGGCATTTGATTCAGTATCAGGAGTTTATCCTGGGTTAAGTTGTGTACATGCATTTGTATAAACTATTTGCGATGTAAAGCGTTTTTATGAAGGACTATTTAAACCAAAAACTCGTCTTCAAAATGGTAGGCCCTTCTGTACAGGGAACCTGCTATGCAAACAGGGCCCTGCACTCTGGGATGTTGTCATACTTCCTTACCGTAAATTCCTTCGGTATGTTGAGTAAGAAGAAGGTGATTTGATTTTCAAAATCTAGGGTCCAACTTCTATGATTACCACCAGTTTGTAAAAACTATGATGATTAAAACTATATTTAGTTTAATTAAATTGTGATAGGAAGAAGATAAACAGAGGTTGGCTTGAAAAGTTTGTGAACTTCTTTGAAAAATTTTTTCCATTTTGTTTTTTTTTATTTCTGCATAAATATGACCTAAAAACATCATCAGACAGATTTTCACACAAGTCCTTAAAAGTAGATAAAGAGAAACCCAAGTGTGAGTTTTAAAACAAAAATGAAGACAAAAATATTATACTTGGTCATTGTATTTTATGAGGGAAAAAATGATCCCATATTACATATAGTGAGTGGCAAAAGTATGTGAAACCTGTGCTTTTCAGTACTGGTGTGACCACCCCCCCTGTGAGGAATAAATGCAGCTTAAAACGTTTCTGTAGCTGTTGATCAGTCCTGCACACCGGCTTTGAAGGAAATTTTAATTAATTTAAGCCCATTTCCTCTGTAAAGAACAGGCTTCCAACTCTGGGATGTTGGTGGGTTTTTTTCCTCACAATTAGCTGGCTCACTTTCAGGTCCTTCCACAAACATTTTCCATTGGATTAAGGTCAGGACTTTGACTTGGCCCCATTCCAAAACATGAAACTTTATTCTTCTGTAACCATTCTTGGTTAGGAAAACGGCTTGTGTGATTAGGTCGTTGGGTCTTGCTGCATGACCCACCTTCTCTTTAAGGAATTCTGTTCATGGACAGATGTCCGGACACTTTTCCATTAGAAATTCTCTGATATCATTCGGAATTCATCGTTCCATCAATGATGGCAAAAGCTGGTGCCCTGCCCAGATGGCAGCAAAACAGGGCCAAAAAACATGATAACTGATTACTTACCACCACAGTTTTTTTTTTCCCAAAGGGGGATGGGATAATAAGGTTTCTTATGCTGGAATGCAGGTGTTTTTCTTTTTCTTTATCCCAAAAACATAAAAACGCTTTTCTTTTTTTAAAACCAAAAAAGTTTCTATTTTGGTCTCATCCGTCCACCCCAAAAAACAATTTCTTTTTTTTCTTCCAACAGACTTCTGGCGCGGTCCACGTGATCTTTAGGGCAAAAAAAACTGCAGATGAGGGCAGCCAAATGGTTTCTTTTTGTGAGAGAGGACGTGGGTTTTTCTTCCTTGCAACTTTTCGGCCAATGCACCACCATTGTTGTTCAGTGTTCTTCTGATGGGGTGGGCTCCATGAAACATTAAAACATTAGGCCATGGTTGAGAGAGGCTTAGTTTGCTTAAGGAAGTTACCCCTGGGTTCCCTTTTTGTGGGACCTCACCAACTATACAACGCCTGTGTCTTGGGAGTGGATCTTTGTTTGGTCAACCAATTCCTGGGGGAGGGGTAACAATGGTCTTGAATTTCCTCCATTTGTACACAATCTGTCTGACTGTGGATTGGTGGAGTCCAAACTCTTTAGAGATGGTTTTGTAACCTTTTCCAGTCTGATGAGCATAAACAACTCTTTTCCTGAGCTCCTCAGAAATCTCCTTTGTCCGTGCCATGATACACTTCCACAAACATGTGCTGTGAAGAGCAGACTTTGATAGATCCCTGTTCTTTAAATAAAACAGGGTGCCCCCTCACACCTGATTGTCATCCCATTGATTGAAAACACCTGACTCTAATTTCACCTTCAAATTAACTGCTAATCCTAGAGGTTCACATACTTTTGCCACTCACTAATATGTAATATTGGATCATTTTCCTGCATAAATAAATGACCAAGTATAATATTTTTGTCTCATTTGTTTAACTTTGTTAAACTACTTTTAGGACTGATTAAAATCTGATGATGTTTTAGGTCATATTTATGCAGAAATATAGAAAGTTCACAACGTTTCTAGCACCACTGTATAATGTAGAAGGAAAGATTGTTTAACACATTTTAAGAAGGAAGAACATGTCCAGCGTTCTTGATGACAGAATATAGCACTGTTGGCCTAGTGGCTAAGCTAGTGGGTTATAGACCAGAAAGTCCAAGGCCCTTAACCCACAAATGTTTGTATCAGTCTTATCTATTCGCTCTGGATAAGGGTGTCTGCTAAATGGAAATGTCTATTTTAACTGATTGTTTGTATATTTTCTACAAAATTCAAATGTCCTCTACCTACCATGTGATACTTTTGTGCTGCAGGAGCTTCCTGTAGCACTGACGGCTATCCCTGGTGTAAAGTGCACACCTGAGCTGATGGTACAGCCAGTAATCAAAGGGAAGGTATTACACATTTCCTGATTAATAGTAATACATTTTTTACTTAAAAAATATTTTTTATATATTAAACATATAAAAATATGTATTATGTATTATATAATATGTATTTTTTATAGTTATATGTATTATTTTTTATTATGAATAATATATATTTTAATATAAATATGCTTATTTTATTTCCTTTCCTTATTGGAGGATGTTAGTAATATCTGTCTTATGAAAAATAAGTTGCAGTATCCTTAATGAATACTAGATGGCATCA
The DNA here is from genome assembly GCA_025084515.1 of Ancistrus triradiatus. NCBI lineage: Eukaryota > Metazoa > Chordata > Actinopteri > Siluriformes > Loricariidae > Ancistrus > Ancistrus triradiatus. The sequence goes on along the minus strand of JAJAGP010001805.1, from coordinate 965 downwards.
GAGAGGAGATTTATTCTGTAGGCTTCTAGAGTGTTTACAGATTTATATAAAGGATGATAGCGTCAGCCTGACTCACACATGAAATAACTGAAATAATATTGTCTTACAGTGCATTATGAGATAGTGTGTAAGCCTTTCAGGGGTTACTCACTGTACTAGTCAGTCAAACTTGCTGGTCTCTGTGTATAACAATTGACCAATAGCTTCAAATTTGTTTCTGTTTTTTGTGCAAAAGGCCAGAAGTCTGCAGGGCTACTGGGATGAACTGCAGTGGGTTATCGAGAGGACAAAATATTTTGATGCTATGCCCAATCCCCGGTTCCGGTTCTCGCACCTCAAAAGTGCATGGACCAACCTACAAGCAATGCTGGTAAGAGGAGGAAACAAATGTTATCTCATTTCTCACTGTATATTTATAACTATATTCCCTGCAGAATAATTACTGAAGTTCCCAAATACTGTGTATGTACAGTACCGTGCAAAAGTCTTAGGTCACCTTTAGATTTAGAAAAGGATAAGATGTGCTAATGCTCACAAAGACTGGAATGAAGGTCGGTGGAAGAGAGCATTCTAGAGTGATGAATAACTGATAGGAACTCATGAATGCTGAAAAATACAGACTGGTTTTAATTCATTATGGCATTCCTTCTGGAAAGTGCCTGATTGGGAACGGTTTTATTTTTCAGCTTGATATTTGTAGAGAAAAACAGCTGCTAAAACGCTGATAGTCACGGACTGGCCTCCACACAGTACAGGCCTGAATATTATAGAGGCAGTATGGGATCAGCTGGACAGAGAAAGAAATAAAGATAGATTAAATCTAAAGAAGAACTCTAGGAAGTGCTGAAAGAATCCTGGTATAATATACCAGAAATGATTTCAGACACCTTCAGTCTCCCTAAAAGAATTCAAGATGTGCTTATTGCCAAGGGAGTTCACCCTAAATACTGACTTTTGCCTGCAGA